>PVKH010018997.1:0-14976 GCA_004027955.1 Chaetophractus vellerosus
TTTTTCAAATCTCCTTCTCCAAAGCTCTGCTCTCAATCTGCTTCTCTCCATCTCTGCTTCTACTTGAGACCACCCCCACCGAGGGGTGGGGCTCAACGTCTCACTGACGTGGCAATTAACGCCCTACTCATAACTTAATCATGCCCAGATGAACAGATGAGCTTACAAACATAATCTAATTTATATTTTTGGAATTCATTATTAATTCAAACTCAAACCATCACACAGTGTTTTAGAGCTATATTATAAAACATTTACAAGGACAATTTCTGAACCAGTTTTCTGGAGCAAGTTGGCAGGGAAGCCTGGTTGCTATCAAGGTTAAGCCATGATTTAATTGTAGGCTTACAAAAGCAGCTAACATTTTTCTATTTTTTCCTCTTTTATTTTTATAGAGTTGACCAGTTCAAAATTTACTAAACTTTAACAGCACCAATTTTTATTAATGTGGCTATCCAGATCCAATTAGAATTAACATGGACCTGTGTGCACTCATGTGGGAGAATAAGCCACCAGGGAGAACTGGTTCTTGGACATGTCTCTGTAGATGGAGCTGTGGCCCCTAGGGGAAGGATTATGTGCTGTACTACCCTCAGCTCTGATGTACCCCATCCATTGCAGCCCTTCCCCTGGGGACTGGAAGGATCCATTCCCAGCAGCAACCGCAGGTGAAGGAGAGGGTTTGCGAGGTCTTCACCAGGCATGGGACAACTCTGCAGCTGTACCTGGGGCAGGACACCTGAGGACACAGTGTGTCAGCAGCCAGCAGATCCCATGGCTCTATTCCTGGAATCTTAGCCACCCTCTTGGGTACAGAGGAAGGAACTCAGAGATTCACGTTCTTCTTAGTATGAGTCACGTCTGGATCTGCCCAAGCCTGGCTGAGCATTCAGCAGGGACCTGAGGGGACACTGGCAAGGAGGCCCGGCAGCCTTCAGGGACACCCCCCCACCACCTCTTCCCAGCACAGCCATGCTGAACTGACAGCAGATGGGCACAGAACCTCCACCCGAACCCCAGAGACCCCTGGACACCTCCTGTGGAAGACAGGTTCTGCAGGCAGCGAAGGCTTTGTGGAACAAAGAAGTAAGGGGTGGCATTGGCTCAAAGCATAATTAAAACTCTCCAAGAGGGTGATGCCTTCAAGAAAGATAGCAGAAAATAATTTTCTTCTTTTCCTTGGGAAAGTTTATTATGGAGTTGTGAGTTCAGACAAGACGTGAAATGTGATTTTCTGGGCCTTAACTGTGTCCCTCAGGGAGGCGAGGCATTCCCTTGGCATTTGCCCAGAGGCCCCAGCACCCAGTGCCCCCCTCCCTGTGGCAGTTCTTGTTCATGCTGGCCCTTCAGGACCTGGCAGGGAGGGACAGCAGCATGTGGCTGTTTATCCTAGGAACTCTCGAATAATTTTAATTTAGGCATATAAATAAGCGATGTTTGTAACAGTTCAGCAGTGAAAAGGTCAAGATGTATTTTTTTCAATTATTTCTCCACTGAAGTAGAGGCTTTTTACTTAAGATATAGTTTATCTTAGGGGGTTGGAGTTCACCTTCAAGGGCTATGTGCTTATGTATGTTTTATGGCATGTATGCGTGCATGAATGCTGTAGTGTGTTTGAAATTTGAATACATTATGGCATTGCTTGAAAATGATGGAGATGCTGGTCCCCGGGGATTAAATGTTTCTAAGCAAGGAGAGGTAGATTTAGACTTGAAGCCCTTTACTCCCCAGCTTCCCTCTGCATCTGCACTGGGGATGTCCCCTGTACTTGGCAGGTCCTGAAAGCCCCTTGCAGCCAGCCCTCTCCTGGGTGCAAACTGCCTTACCTCACTGCATGCCTTGAACAGTAATACTTAAATGTCTGGACAGTTATGGGACCAGGCTGCAGAGAAAGCATGTTCTTGCATGTGTCTCTGTGTCTTGAGATGGTCACTCAGCTTCTGAGGGTTGTAGTTTGATCTCCACCACTATGGATGTACCCACCCACTCTAGACCCTTCCCTCGAGCCAGGTGGGTCAAGCTGCAATAGTAACCACTAGTGACTGAGTAACCAGGGACAGAGAGCAAGGGTTCTAATTTCCATTATTCTGTAGCTTCAGGATGGAAAGCATACGCCACACCCACACATGCACACATGCTCCAGAACTCAATAACTGAGGTGCACATAACCTGACTAAATTATGCAAAATGTTTGACCAGATCCTTGAAAAAAAGGAGATATACACCAAGACAGGAAGGAAATTCATCAGGCAAATGTCAAGTATCAATCGATGTGACACCATTTACCCTTGTTAAAATGACTAAATGAAAAATAACTACCAACATAAAATGTTAGAGCCAATGGAGTGAACGGAGAACTCACAGTTTGCAGGTGTTAGTGTAAATTTTGAAATCATTTTACATATTGTTTGTCCTTTTCTTGTAAACATAAATATACACTTACCCCATAACCAAAAATTCCATTGCTACATTTTTCTTAATGGGAGCCAAATACCATGTAAACCAAAACCTTGCACAAGAATGTTTCTAACAGCTTCACTCATAATCATCATAAACTGGAAACCACCTGCATGTTTATTACCAGGAGAATGGATTGACTAACTCTCTTTACACAGTGGAACACTAAGAGATAAAATAGTATACGGCTCCTAGAACCAATGTAAAGTATGGTGGTGAAATATATATGAGGCAATCACATATTTATTTTGAACATTTTTGAAAATGAATGTTTGTTTAGTATTAGGAATATACATAAATATAGAATAATGAACTATTTTAAACAGCTTTATTGAGCTTCAATTTAATTGCTATAAAATCCACCCAGTTACAGTATACAATTCAATACATATTACTACTACATATTACTGTACTCATGGAGTTGTGCAACCACCACCATGATCTAATTCCAGAACATTTTCATAACCTCCAAAAGATACTCTGAACTTTGATTTGTTATCATCCCCCATCAACCCCTTACCCACCACCCACCCATGGAAACCACTAATCTACATATCTTTAGGCTAATGTGTCAACTCGGCCAGGTAATTGTGTCCAGGTGTTAGGTCCAGGAAGCACTGGGCTAATTGTAACACAAGAGCATTCATGGACTTCGATCACCAGTGAGTTTACTGCATGGATGGCTGATTACATCTGCACCAATCAGGGAGATTGCATCAGCAATGGGTGACACTTTTATCCAACCAGTTCACTGCCTTAAAAGGGGAAGTGATTTCAACATTCAGAGAGAATTTCCCAGCTCATCGCTGGACAGCCAGCTTCTCCCAGAAACTCGTCAAGGACCTTTCATTGGACTTTCATCGGAGCCCCTGGCTTGCATCCTCCCTGTGGAGCCTGGACTTGTCCATCCCCACAGTCACATGAGAGACTCTTATAAAATCTTTTTTTTTTTAAGATTTATTTTTTATTTATTACATATCCCCTCCCTTCTGCTTGTTCTTGCTGTGTTCATTCACACGTTCTTCCTTGTCTGCCTGACCCCCTCCCTGTGTGGCAACCCGCAGAGTCAGCTTCACCGTGCCATGGCCTGCCTGCTCATGGGGGCTTGCCCTGCCCACGGCGGCTTTGCCTTGCCCGTGGCAGCCTTGCCCTGCCCATGGCGGCTTCCCTTCTCAAGGTGGTCTGCCCGCTCAAGGAGGCCCCGGGTCCGGTTATGTGGTAAACCAGCACCCTACCAACTGGGCTACAGCCGGTCCCTGAAATCTTATATTATTGATGGATATCTCCTGTTGATTCTGTTTCCTGAGAGAACCCTGACTAATACATCTTTTTAAAAATAGATTTACCTAGGCTTGATATTTCATATAGATATCCCTGTGGATGTATAATTATTCCAGTACAATTTTTGCAAAATACTATTCATTCACTATGGTATTACCTTGCACATTTGTCCAAAATCAGTAAAGGTAAGCATTTATTTCTTGACTATGATGTTTCATTTATATGTCTATCCCTATGTCACTACAGGCCTCTCATGATTGCTACAGCAATATAGTAAATTTTGAAATCTGAAATACATATCTTCTAACTTTGCTCTTTTTCTGCATAGATTTTCTATTCTGGGTATAATGGTTTCAGAGTTTTATTTAATCGTGAATTCCAATAATACAGATTGGATTATTCTTGTAAACTAATCTGTTCATCTGGGCATGATTAAGTTATGAGTAGGGTGTTAACTGCCATGTCAGTGAGACGTTGAGCCCCACCCCTCGGTGGGCGTGGTCTCAAGTATAAAAGGCTAGACAAGAGGCAGCAGAGAAAGCAGATTGAGAAAAGCAGATAGAGAGAAGCAGATTGAGAGCAGAGATTTGGAGAAGGAGATTTGAGAAGCAGTTCTGATGTTGGAGTGAGCCATTCGCCTGATAGTCTACAGCTGGCCTTGTGGAGAGACGCAAAGCATAGAAAGCCTCATGGTCTACAGCTGAACTCGTGAAGGAAACAGAAGCTAAGCCCGGAGAGAAACGCAGCCCCGGGAACAGAGGAACCCGGAAGCCTGAACCCTGGAGACGTCGGCAGCCATCTTACTCCAATACATGGACTTTGGTATGGGAAGAAATTTATGCTTTGTGGCCTGGTAACTGTAAGCTTCTACCCCAAATAAATACCCTTTATAAAGGCCGACCAATCTTTGGTATATTTCAAAAGGCACGCCTGTGGCTGACCAAAACACTGGGTAATTTTTAAGAATTTATAAATCCTTTTATTTTGAGATTATTGTAGATTCACATGCATTTGTACGAATGCAGAATGATCATGTGTACTCTTTACCCAGTTGTTCCCAATGGTATTATCATGTAAAACTGTGGTGCAGTATCACAACCAGGGTATTGACATTGATCCCACAAGGACCCCTGATGATGCACTTCTATAGCCATACCCAGCCCTTCCCCTACCCCTAACTCCAGTTCTTCAAAACTAAAATATCATTTCAAAATACTACATAAATGGATTGGTAAGTGGACTCATGCAGCCTTTTTGGACTGGGTTTTTCATACAGGATAATTACCTGGAGGTTCATTTAAGCGTTTGTGAGTGTGAATAGATTGTTCTTGTTTGTTGCTCGGTTTTATTCCATGGCACAGAGGTACCACAATTTGTTGAAATATTTGCTAATTATAGCTCATCTGGTTGTTTCCATTGACTATTATAAATAAAGCTTCTCCAAACATCCATGTATGGGATTTTTTTAGGACACACCAGGGACTGAACCCAGGACCTCGCACATGGGAAGTAGGCGCTCAACCACTGAACTGCACCTGCTCCCCCATGTATGGGATTTTAAGTGAAAAAATTCATATCTCTGGGTTACAGAATTGAAATTGCTGGATTGTATGGTACTTTACACGTTTAGTATTAAAAAGAAACTCTCAAACTGTTTTCCCAAGTGGCTGTCCCATTTTACATTCTGTTGGCAATGTATGAGTGATCCAGTTTTCTGCATTCTTTCCAGCATTTTGTATTGTCACAGCTTTAAAAAAATTTTTTTTAGTAATTATGAAAGGTGTGTAGTTATATCTCATTATGCCATGATTTGCAATTTTCTAATGGCTAATTTCTTATTTGCCATCTGTATATTAACTTTGGTGGAATGACTGTCCTTGTCTTCTGCCCATTTTCTAACTGGATTATTCCTTTTTTAATATTGAGTTTTGAGAGTTTGTATTATATTCTAGATATAGTCCTATGTCAAATAGGTGACAGCACACATTTTCTGCTAGTCAATGACTGCTCAAACTTTTGGAGATATTTTTAAAATGTCATGATAAGGTGCATTTATTCATCTTTTCTTTTTATACATCTTGCTTGTGGTGAGAAGTCTAAGATTGCCTTGCCTAATCTTTGATATCAAAGATATTTTCCTGTGTGTTTTTCTAAATATTTCTCCTATCATTTTACATATAAGTTCATCATCCATTTTGATGTTTAGATTGAGGTTCATTTATGTTGCCTACATTTGTCCAAGTTTTCCTGCACCGTATGTTGACAAGTCTATCCATCCTCCAAATGAATTGCTTCTGCATTTTTGAAAACAGTCTTCACTCCAAGGTCAAAAGACCAAGCAAACCTGGTTCAGTGTGCAGAAGTGATGGACCAGGAGTGGATGGTCTTGGTAGGGGCTGCCCACACTGGAAAGGACCAGCTTCTTACTCCTGTATGTCTCATGTCTTCTTTTTTCCTTTTATTTGAGAAGTTGTGGGTTTACAGAATGATAATGCATAAAATATAGGATTCCCATGCACCAACCCACCAAAATCAATTTGCATTGGTGTGGAACATTTGTTACAATTGATGATATCAGTTATTTATAATTATATTATTAATTAAAATCCATGGTTTAACTTAGGGTTCACTGTGTAGTGCAGCTCCATGGATTTTTAAAAAAATTATTCTCTTACCACATATACAATCTAACATTTCCCCTTTTAATCATATTCTGGTATATATTTCATTGCTATTAATTGCATTCACAATGTTGTGCTACTATCACCACCATATATTACCAAAACATTTCCATCATTTCAAATAGGAACCTTGTACATTTTAAGCGTTAACTTCCTATTCTCTGACTCTATGAGTTTGCTTATTCTAATTATTTCCCTTTTGATTTTCATTATTTGTGTCTTCTCTCTTTTTATTAAAAAATGTTTTAAAGATTTATTTTATTCATTTATCTCTCCCCACCCCCTCATTGTTTGCACTTGCTGTGTCTGTTTGTCTTTGTTTCTTTAGGAGGCACTGGGAACTGAACCTGGGACCTCTGATGTGGGAGGGAGGCATCTAATCACTTAAGCTACCTCCTTTCCCTGCTTTGTTGTTTGTTTGTTTGTTGTGTCTCTCATTATGTTTTTTCCTCTTGTGTCTCTTGTTGCATCATCTTGTCATGTCAGCTTGCTGCATCTGCCCATTGCACCAGCTCACCATCCTGCTTGTCCTCTTTTAGAAGGCACTGAGAACCTCAGTTCCCTACTTTGCTGTGTCTTTCATTATGTTTTTTCTTCTTGTGTCTCTTGTTGTCACCTTGTCATGTCAGCTTGCTGCACCCACCCATTGCAGCAGCTCACTGTCTTCTTTAGGAGGCACCAGGAATTGAACCAAAGACCTCCCATGTGGTAGGCAGGATCCCAATTGCTTGAGCCATATCTGCTTCCCTTTTTTAAATTCAATTTTATTCATCTTTTCAGAGCTAACTTTTGCTTTTGTTGATTCTCTCATTGTTTTTTAAATTTTCTATTTCATTTATCTCCACTCTAATCTTTGTTATTTCTTTCCTTCTGATTGCTTTGGGTATAGTTTGCTCTTTTTCCTAGTTCTTCCAGTTTTGAGGTTAAACCTCTGGCTTGAAATCTTTTTCCTTTTTTAATGTAAGCCTTTAGAGCTATAAATTTCCCTCTCTCAGCACTGCCTTCACTGCATCCCATAAGTTTTGGTGTGTTGTATTTTCATTTTAATTTGCTCCAAGAGATTTTCCTAATTTCTGATTTTCTCTTTAACCCACTGGGTGTTTAATGTTGTTTACTTTCCACATATTTTCCATTTCTCCCTCTGTTACTGAGTTCTAGCATCATTCTTTTGTGGTTGGAGAATATACATTGTATGATTTCAATAGTTTTGAATTTATTGAGACTTGTTTAGTGACTCAACAAATGGTCTTACAGGATATGCAGTTTCCAAATATTTTCTCCCATTGAGTAGGTTGCCTTTTTACTTTGTTGACAAAGTCTTTTGAAGAACAAACATGTTTAGTTTTGAGGAGGTCCCATTTATCTACTTTTTCTTTTGTTGCTCATGCTTTGGGTGGAAGATTTAAGAAATTACTGCCTACCACAGTTTCCCTGTTTTTCTTCTAGGAGTTCTATGGTGCTTTTATATTTTGGTCCTTGATCCATTTCGAGTTAATTTTTGTATGAGGTGTGAGATAGGGGTCCTCTTTCTTTCTTTTGGCTATGGATATGGAGTCTTCCCAGCACCATTTGTTACACAGACTGTTCTGTTCCAGCTGGGAAGGCTTGACAACCTTGTCAAAAATCACTTGACCATAGATGTGAGGGTCTATTTCTGGGTTCTTGATTCAGTTCCAGTGGTCAATATGTCTAGCTTTATGCCAGTACCATCCTGTTTTTACCACTGTTGCTAAGTAATACAATTTAAAGTTGGGAAGTCACCCGTGAACGGGGCAGGCCACCTGCATGGTAGGCTGACTCGGTGCGTCACTGCAACGGGGGGAGACAAAAGCAGACACAGAAGAACGCAAAAAAAAAAAAAAAAGATGAACACAGCAAGAACAAGCAGAAAAGGGGGGGGGGTGGATATGCAACAGACAAAAAAAAAGGTTTAAAAAAAAATAAAGTTGGGAAGTGAGAGTGTTCCAACTTTGCTCTTCTTTTTAAATACACGTTTGCTATCTGGGGTCCCTTACCCTTCCAAATAAATTTGACAATTGGCTTTTCCATTTCTGCAAAAAAGACTGTTGGGATTTTTATTTGGATTGTATTGAATCTGTAAATCAGTTTGGAAAAAATGACATCTTAACAATATTTAGTCTTCCAGTCCATGAACATGGGCTGTTCTTCCATTCATTTAAGTCTTCTTCAGTTCCTTTTAGCAATGTTTTGTAGTTTTCTGAATACAGGTCCTTTATAACCTTGGTTAAGTTTATTCCTAAATATTTGATTCTTTTAGTCACTATTATTAATGGAATTTTTTTTCTGATTTCCTCCTCAGATTGCTCATCAGTAGTGTACGGAAACACTATTAATTTTTGTGTATTAATCTTGTATTCTATCACTTTGCTGAACTTGTTTGTTAGTTCCTGTACCTTTTTATGGATTTTTTGAATTTTCTAAACATAAGATCATAACATCAGAGAATAATGAAAGTTTTACTTCTTCCTTTCCTAGTTGGGTGCCTTTTGCTTCTTTATCTAACCTAATCAGTTTAGCTAGAACTTCTAGCACAGTATTGAGTAACAGTGGTGATAGTGAGCAACCTTGTTTTATTCCCAATCTCAGCAGTAAAGCTTTCAGTCCTTCACCATTGAGTACAATGTTAACTCAAGATTTTTCATATATGCACTTTACCATATTGAGCACACTTCTTTCTATTCCTATCTTTTGGAGATTTTTTTTTAAATCAAGAAAGTGTGCTGTGTTTTGTCAAATGCCTTTTCTCCATCAAATGAGAGGATCATGTGATTTTTCTTCCTAAATTTATTAATGTGGTTTATTACACTAACTGATTTTCTTCTGTTGAACCACCTTTGCATACCTGGGATCAAACCCACTTGATCCTGGTGTTTAATTCTTTAATGTGCTTTTGGATTCAGTTTGCAAGTGTTTTGTTGAGGATTTCCATCAATATTCATTAGAGATATTGGTCTGTAATTTTTTTTCATAGTGTCTTTATCTGGTTTGGTATTAGAATGATGATTGCTTCATAGAATGAGTTTGGTAGCATTCTTTCCTGTTCAGTTTTTTGGAAGAGCTTGAGCAAAATTGGTATTAGATCATCTTTGAATGGTTGGTGTTATTCACCTGTGAACCTGGGCTTTTAAACTTTGGGAGTTTTTGATAAGTGTTTCACTTGTGATTGACTTATTGAGGTCTTCTATTTCTTCTATGGTCAGTGTAAGTTGTTCATGTGTTTCTAGGAATTTGTCCATCTTGTCTATGTTGCCTAGGTTTTTGGTTCATAATATCCTCTTATGATCCGATTTGTGTAGGGTCAGTGTTAATGCCCACCCTCTCAGATCTGATTCTATTTATTTGCGTCTTCTCTCTTTTTTTCTTTGTCAGTCTAGCTAAGGGTTTGTTGATTTTGTTGATCTTCTCAAAGAACCAACTTTTGGTTTTGCTGATTCTATTCTTTTTTTGGTCTTGATTTCATTTCTTTTGCTCTGATCTTTATTATTTTTTCCTTTGGCTTGGTTTGGGATTAGTTTGCGTTCTTTTTCTAGTTCCTTCAGGTGTGCAGTTAGATTTTCAATTTTAGCCCTTTCTTCTTTTTAAATGTAAGCATTGAGGGTTATATATTTCCCTCTCAGCACTGCCTTTGCATGTTTCTCATAGGTTTTGATGTGTTGTGTTCTTTTCATTTGTCTCAAGGTATTTACTGAATTTATTGCAATTTCTTCTTTGTCCTACTGATTGTTTAAGAGTGTGTTGTTTAATCTCCATATATTTATGAATTTTCCCTTTTTCTATCCATTATTGACTTCCAGCTTCATTCTGTTATGATCTGAGGAAGTATTTTGTATAATTTCAATATTTTAAAATTCATTGTGTTCTGTCTTGTGATTGAACATATGATCTATCTTTGAAGAGGATCCATGAGTCTACGGCCATACCACTCTGAACACATCCAATCTCGTCTGAAGAGGATCCATGAGTGACTGAAAAGAATGTATATCCTTCTGATTTGGGGTGTAATGCTCTATAAAGGTCTAGTTCACTAACCATATTATTCAAGCTGTTTCTTTATTTATTCTCTGTCCAAATATTCTATCCAATACTGAGAGAAGTCTTCAACTATTGCTGTAGAGACATCGATTTCTCCTTTCAGTTTTGCCAGTGTGTGTCGCGTGTAATTTGGGGTGCCCATGTTAAGTGCATAAATATTTATTATAGCTATTTCTTCATGGTGAATTGCCTGTTTTATTAATAAATAATGACACTCTTCATCCTTTTTAACAGTTTTGCATTTAAAATCTATTTGTCCTATATCAGTCTCACTACTCCAGCTCTTTCTCATTACTATATGTGTTGAATAATTTTTCTAACCTTTCCCTTCAACCTGGTTGTGTCCTTACATCTGAGGCGAGTCTCTTTTAGACAGCATATATTTTACTCATTTTAAAATTCATTCTATCTGTTACTGAAAAGCTGTGACAGTTTGAGATTATTTTTATGAATCCTCCAAAGAGAAAGATTATGTTTGTAAACTAATCTATTCCTCTTGGTGGGATACCCTTTGATTGTATTAAATTTAGTGAGGGGTCTCTGATTAAGTTTACTTGATAAAATCAATTTAGGGCTTTTGATTTAACCATGTCAATAAGATATGACTTACGTTGAGTCACCACTCCCTTGGTGGGCTGATATAAATAGACACTCACTCAGGAAGACACACAGAGGAGAGAACTTTGTCATTTTGATCCTGTCATGTGACAGAAAGGAAAAGGCTCAAACAGCTAAAGCTCTGGGAAGAAATGGACCATTTGCATTACAGCTTACATCTGACCTTGGGAAGAAAGTCAAGGCTGATATAGGAAGCCCTGAGAGACAAGTCCCATACCTGCCTGCAGCTGAGCTTGAGCAGCTGGGCCCACTGATCCTTAAGACGAAAAGGAAGCCCAAAGGGGGAGGTTGAAACCCAGCAGAGATCGCCTGCTTTCTTGTTTCAACATGTGGCAGCTGACTTTGGTTAGAAAGCACCTCTTATGGTACCTTGAGTTGAACTTTTCATGACCTTGGGACTGTAAGCTTTTACCTAAAATAAGTACCCTTTATAAAAGCCAACAGATTTCTGGTACTTGGCATCGGCACCCCTTTGGCAGACTAATACAAAAGCCATTACTTACTTCATCCATTTTGTCCTTTGGCTTTCCATTGTCATATCTTACTATTGCCTGTCTTTTTACCCTTTAATTTCCCTTCCTAATAATATTCATTTCTACACTCTTCTCCAAGTCTTTCACCCCTGGTTTTTCCTTTCAGGCTGCAGCACTCCCTTTAATGTCTATTTTTTTAAAGATTTATTTTTTTAATTTATTACATATTCCCCCTTCTGCTTGTTCTTGCTGTGTTCATCTTTGCATTCTTCTGTGTCTGCTTGTCTCCCCCCACTGCAGCGACCTGCTGAGTCAGCTCACTGCATGACGGCCTTGCCTGCTCGCAGTGGCTTGCCCTGCTCGTGGGGGCTTGCCCTGCCCGTGACGGCTTGCCCTGCCCAAGGTGGCTTGCCTTCTCAAGGCAGTCTTCCCACCTGAGGAGGCCCTGGGAACTGAACCTGGGGCCTGCTATGTGGTAAACCGGCGCCCTACCAATTGAGCTACAGCCAGCCCCTTTAATGTTTATTGTAATTCCATTTCTTTTGGTAACATACTCTCTCAGTGTTTTTTTTTTTTTTTTTTTTTTTTTTTTTTTTTTGTCTGTGAAGACTTTAAATTCACCCTCAGTTTTGAAGGGCAGTTTTGCTCAATGCAGAATTCTTGGCTGGAAGTTTTTCTCTTTCAGTACCTTAATTATATCATACCACTTTTTTTCATCTCCATGGTTTCTGATGAGAGGTCAGCACTTAATCTTATTGGGGTTCCCTTTTATGTGATGCATTGCTTTTTCCCTGCTGCTTTCAGAATCCTCTCTTTATCTGGTATTTGTCATTCTGAGTAGTAGGTGTCTTGGAGTAAGTTTACCTAGAGTCATTCTGTTTTGGGTTGCATTTTCCTTCCTGGATATTGATATGTATGTCTTTCATAAGGGTTGGGAAATTTTCAGTCATTATTTCCTCAAATATTCTTTTGGCCTTTTTCCATTCTCTTCTCCTTCTGGGACTCTGGTAATGTGCATATTTGTGTATTTTGCATTGTCATTCAATTCCCTGAGACCTGGTTCCATTTTTTTCCATTTTTCCTCTTTCTGTTCTCCTGTCTTTTCCAATTCAGATGTTCTTTCCTGGAAATCACTAATTCTGTCTTTGAACAATTCAAATCTGTAGTTATGTATGTCTAATGTATTTTAATCTCCTCCATCATGTTTTTCACTCTGATAAGTTTTGTTACTTTTTTTGCACCCCTTCAAATAGTTCTTTATGCTCACTCAGTATCTTCTTAATATCCTTTATCTCTTTAGTCATATTTTCCTTCAATTCTTTGAATTAATTTAGGAGTTTTGTGTGATCATCATTGATTAGTTGTCTTAAATCCTGAATCTCCTCAAGATATTTGGTTTGTTCCTTTGGCTAGGACAATTCTTTCTCTTTCTTAGTACAATTTGTAATTTTTTGCTGATGTCTAAGCATCAGAATATGTTAGTGAATTTACTCTGATAGTCAATTTCTCTCTCTTGCCTAGTGTTCCCCCCCACCCCCAGCTCCTTTTTGATTTTTGGCTTAACTTATTTTAAGTCTTTAAAATTTCCCAGCTTAAGTTATCAAAATTGGCCCAGGGACTCACTAATGGGATGCAGATTTTCTCCTGGGATGAAACTAAAGAGAGATCTAAAAGCAGTCTTTCTCCTTGTAAGATGGCACTCGGGGACAAAGTGGTCCACAGAAGTGTTTCTTTCGACCTCTGCTTTCCAGTGTTTCTGGCCTGGCCAGAGTTGAGATTCAAAGTGGCTTCTGCTGGCCAAATTCACTGAAGAGAAGGCCTCCATCTCACCTTCCCTCTTCCTTTGTAACAGCTGACAGGGATGATGACTTCTGTTCCCTCTCATTCAGCTGCCATGAGCCAGGGGCCTTATCCAGGCTTAATGTCTTGATGGTGGGGGATGAAAGTCCTTCCCAGCTGCTGTGGTGGTTTGGTAACTCATGCATGCTACCTTGGTTTCTTTGTCTCTCTGCCCCTCACCCTCCTGGGGGTTGTACAGCACTGTCCTGGTCTGTTGACCCTAAACAGGTCCCTCAGACAGCTTTAAGCTCTTTCTATTTTTTTTTTGTTAAAGTTGAGTCCTGCCTGCTTACTCTGACACCATCTTCCCAGAACTCCCCTTTAGTATTTCTTCAAGGGCAGGGTGCTTGTTGACAAAGTCTCTCAATTTCTGTTTAACTGTGAATAGTTTGAACCCTTCTTCATTTGTAAATGATAATTTTGCTGGATACAGATTTCTTGGCAGGCAGTATTTTTTTCTTTCAGCACCTTAGCTATGTCATACTACTGCCTTCTTGCCTCCATGGTGTCCTATGAGAAACCAGCACTTACTCTTATCGAGCTTCCTCATTTGTCTTGGATCTTTTTTCTCTTACTGCTTTCTGGATTCTGTCTTTGTCTTTGACTTTTTTTTTTGTCTTGAATGTTTAACAATCTAATAAGAATGTGTCTCAGAGTAGGTCTGCTAGGATTTATTATACTTAGAGTACCTTGTGCTTCCTGGTCATGTATACCCATGTCCTTCATTAGAGTTGGGAAATTTTTGGCCATTATTTTCTCAAGCACTCCTACTGCCCCCTTTCCGTTCCTTTCTCCCCTGGGATGCCCATAATGTGTATGTTCATATGTTTTGTGCTGTCATTCAATTCCCTGAGGCCCTGGTGAATTTTAATTTTTATTCTCTTTTAGCCTATCTTTTTTTTCACCTATTTTTGCAGAATCTGTGTGATTTTTGATGTTCTATCTTTGATGTCATTGATTCTTTCTTCTGCCTGTTCATATCTGCTGTTATGTGCTTCTAGTGTATTTTTAATTTCTTATATTGTGTCTTTCATCAATTTATGTATGTTTACAACTTCTTCTGTATATTCCCCAGTGTCTTCTTGATATCCTTTAGCTCTTCCTTCATTTCATTGAGTTGATTAAGGATATTTATTTGAACATCCTTTACTGGTTGTTCCACAATGTACATCTCCCCCTGTATTTTATTTTATTTTATCTTATTTTATTATTTTATTTTATTTTATATTTTTGTATTTTTAGGAGGCACCGGGGATTGAACCTGGAACCTTGTAAATGGGAAGCAGGTGCTCAACCACTGAGCTACACCTGCTCCTTCTTCCTGCTTTTTAGTTCATTCATTAGACTGGGTCATGACTTCTTGGTTTTAGTATGGCTTATAATTTTTTTGCTAATGTCTAGGCATCTATCTTGATGGGCTTATTTAGTTGGTTAGTTTCTTTTTCTAGTTAAGGGTTTTATTTTTGTTTGGTTTTGTGTTAGGAGTCCTCTTTATCACTTGGTTCCACTTACTCTATATCTTTGTAGTTGCCCATGTTCAACAGAAAAAAAATTAGATCCACAAAAAAAAAAAA
>PVKH010018998.1:0-14976 GCA_004027955.1 Chaetophractus vellerosus
TAGACCCTGACACCTAAGGTCAAGTGATTTTTGACAAGGCTGTCAAGCCCTCCCAGCTAGGCCAGAACAGTGTATTCAACACATAGAGGTGGGAAAACAGGTTAGTCATATCCAAAAAAAGAAAGAGGACCCCTATCTCACACCATACACAAAATTTAACTCACTTATGAATCAAGGACCTAACTATAAAAGCAACAACCATAAAATTTGTAAAAGGAAATGTAGGAAAACATCTTCAAGATTGTGTGTTAGGCTGCAATTTCTTAAACCTTACACCCAAACCACAAGCAACAAAAGACAAAATAAATAAATGGGATCTCAATATTAAACCCTTTTGCACTTCAAAGAAATCATACAACTCACAATAAAAAGACAAACTACCTGATTAAAAAGCAGGCAAAAAACTTGAAAAGACAGTAGTCCAAAGAAGAAACACTAATGGTGAAGAAACACAAGAAAAAATTCTTAAAAAGTCTTAAAATCACTAGCGATTAGGGAAATGCAAATCAAAACTACAATGAGATATCATTTCGCACTTATTAGACTAGCCACTACTAAAAAATAGGAAAACTATAAATGTTGGAGAGGATGTGGAGAGATAGGAATGCTTATTCACTGTTGGTGGGAATGAAAAATGGTACAGCCATGGTGGAGGACTGTTTGGCAATTTCTAAGGAAGTTGAATAAAGACTTGCCATGTGCCCTGGCAATACCATGACTAGGTATATACCCAGAAGAACTGAGCATAGTGACATGAACAGACATCTGGACACCGATGTTCATAGCACGTTATTCACGATTGCCAAAAGTCTGAAACAACCCAGGTGTCCATCAACTGATGAATGGATAAACAAATTGTGGTGTATACAAATGATTGAATATTATGCAGCAGTAAAAAAAACAAAGTTGTGAAGCATATGACAACATGGATTAACCTGGAGAACATTATGTTGAGAGAAGCAAGCCAGATACAAAAGGACAAATACTATATGGCTCTGTTATTATGAACTAAATATATTATGTAAAATCATGGAATTAATAATTAGAATATAAGTCATCAGAATATAGAATGAGGGTAGTAAATAGAAAGCTAAGTGTTAATCTGTGCAGAATTGGTAAAAAGGTTGTTCGGAAATGAATAGAAATGTCTTAAGCACATCATAATGTTCATAACTAGCAGAGCTATTATATGCATATGACAGTAGTTGAAAAAGTAAGTCTAAGGTCATAGTCTTTTTTTATGCACTAGAACAAAACATAAAAAATAGTGAAACATCATGTAAAATACAAATATGGGTGATATTGCATATATAAGATTGTTTTTACAAAATATGAATACAAATATACAAGAGAGACAGAAACAGAATGCCAGCTATATACAGCAAGGGAAGCATAGAGAGATTGAGAGGTGATGAGTTTATTTTGTTTGTTTTTTGTTTATTTTTATTACTATTGGAATAATGAAAATGCTTTAAAAATGATTGAAGTAATGCACGCACAATTATGTCATACTGCGTGCCATTGATGTACACTTTGGATGGATTTATGCTTTATAAATATGTATCAATAAAATTGATTTGTTTTAAAAAAAGGTACAATAAAATGTACAAAGCTGAAAAACATTCATGGCCATCAGACCCACATGGCATGAAATTAATAGAAGGCTTGCCTAAGACAGGAAAGAAAATGATAAATCTAAATATGGATAAACATAAAGAAAAGAAGACCACTGGAAACATAAAATAAATCTTGTTATTATTTAAATCTCTTCAAAAAATACTTACCTGTGTTAAAAATGATACAAATGTAACATATGATTCATAACATATGTTAAAATAAAATAGATGACAATAATAGTTGAATGGCTAGGAGGGGAGATGTGAAAGTATTCCATTGTAAGGTTCTTATATAATACTTTAAGTGATAAATATCCCTCGAATCATTAAGTTAAAGCTGTATATTATCAAACCATAACCACTAAAATAAAAACAAAGATTTATACCTAATAAACCAGCAAAGAAGAAATATGGAATCATAAATATTATTCAATTAATATAAATTAAGGCATAAGAGAGGGAAAATGGACCAAAGAACACATGGGGAAAAGAGAAAAAAATAGCAAGATGATAGATTTAAACCTTTTAGAAAGTTGGACATATACTGCCATATGATCCAACTAAGATAATTACCCAAGAAGGAAAAAAAATATATGTGCATGCAAGGACTTGACCACAAATGTTCATAGCAGCTTCGTTTGTAACATTGAAAAACTCGGAACAACTCAAATATCCACAGAAAGGTGAATGGGTAATCAAATTGTGATAGACCTTTACAACGAAATACTACTGAGCCAAAAGAAAACAAAACAAAATTAAAGGAATGAATTATTGATAACATTCAACAACATGGATAAATCTCAAATATTTATGTTGTATGAAAAAGGCTAAACCATAAGAGAGAACATACCATATGACATCATTTATAGAAAATTCTGGTACATGCAAACTAGACTATCATGACAAAAATGAGATCAGTAGTTGCCTAGGAAAGGTGGTATGAAGCGATAGGAGAGTGTACTTACCAATGGGCACATTGATCCTTTTGAGTGTGATGGATAAGTTCACTACCTTGGTTATAGTGATTATTTCATGGGTACATGCATTGTCAAAACTCATCAAATCACACACTTTAAATACTTGGGTTTGATTTTATATTAATCATACCTCAATTACAAATAAAAACAGTATAACATTAAATGGACACATTAACCATCCCATTTTAAACAATAAATATAGAGAATTTCTTAAACTCTCTATTAAAATAATGTACTTTTCATCATTAGAATGTCATGTGCAAAATGCTAGAAAAGCTGAGTATCAATAAACATAGTGTTAAGAAATAACTTTTTTTAAAAAAGTCAATCTGCACCCATTGAGTAGGCAGCTTTTATGTTGGAAAGTTTGAAGAGTTATCACGTAAGCAACAAATACCATACATCTTCACCAAAAGCTTACCACATATGGTGGAAGAAGATACCATTTTATCTACTAATTGCTCATGGAGAAACTCTAAGAAAGGTCATCACCATAGTAGGTTAACCACGCTTTGGGGGCAAGCCATGATTTGGGTTCTTTTTAAAAAGTAAGTGTTCCTTAGGTATAAAAGTCTTTAGAGGAGGGGAGCCGATGCAGCTCAAATAGTTGAGTGCGGCTTCTCACATGGGAGGTCCCAGTTTAGGTCCCTAGTGCCTCCTAAAAACAAAACAAAACAAAACAAAACAAAACAAAAAACCAACAACAAGCAAACAAACAAAAAATTCCACCTCAGGGGAGCTGATGTGGCTCAGTGGTTGAGTACAAGTTTCCCATATATGAAGTATTCAATCCCCAGCCCTGGTACCTCAACAACAAAAAAACAAACAAACAAACAAACAAAAATTCTCAGAGCAGTGTTTCTTAATTATGTTCTTATTCATGATCCCTCTTAAAAATGTAAATATCTCCCATGCACCTGCAAATTTCCTGAAATTTAGCTCCCTCTACTCTATTAAGGTTCACATCTATGTGACTCTTTGCCTGGAAACTCACCACAAGCCAAAATTTAGTAGCACTTGAATTTTTATGGCTGGACTTTTAAAACAATATTACTTTACAAATAATTATAATAGTGAATATGCTATTTATAACTATGTCACTCAGAGTATTTAGGTTGGAGAGACAGTAAAACTTTTTCCAGTTATTGAATTACTTGGTCATCAGGTGTTCAAAAAGTCATTAATAATTAAGAAGTATGTTTAATCCCATTATTACATCTTTATTCATACCTATGTTAGAGATTGCATTTTAAATCTAAATTTTCATCTAATCTTTATCTATGGTTACATCAACCCCTTTCAAAGTAAAGTGGAAATCTAAGCTAATAGTAGAGCTTAAAGTAATTGAACAGATATTTCAGTCTATATGAAATGTACAAGAAATTTAGACAGTAGATTTTGTTTTTACGTATGTGTGTATGGAGGGATGGCACATAAAGGAAACATGAATATTGTATACTACCCTCAAATTCTAACTGTCTATAAATATAACTCTTTCAATTTAAATGTTAATTGTTTAAACAGGTTAAGTTTGTTTCTACCTGAGGAATTAAGGAATCACAGAGGCACTAAGACTATATAGTCCACATTCTAAACAGAGTATAGATATAAATTTTTTCTGTATGCTGCCGGTTTGAAGAGCTCATTTCCATGCCCTGTTACTCACTAATGCTATTATAGTTAAATTGGAATCGAGCTGGTGACAATCGCGCTTCATGAAATGTTTCTTCCTAATTATGATATTAAAAGAAGATATGTTGTGAAAACTGTTAGCTTGATTAGTTAAAACTTTTAAAATGTGGGTTCTTGTTACATTATCCACAGATTTTTGAAAAGAAAAAAAATCATAGTGTTCTTTAGTATCTGATTAAAAGTTTGGATTTTATTTTCTAACCACAACTGATTGTCATAAAATATATATATTATCTTTCTCAATATTCCATCTCTGACATCTTGTTAGCATTTTGCCCTAGGACAGGAAAAAATAATTTTTTAAAAATGTGTAGGTATTTTTTTTAATTTTTTAAAATTTATTGAAGTATGTCACTTATACATAAACAAACATAAACAATAAGTGTATAAAAATAGCTGTGAACTTACAAAACTAACATACAGAACACCATACAGAGCTTTCATACCTCAACCTACCACCAATACCTTGCATTGCTGTCAATCATTTTTAACTAATTATTAAAAAGCATCCACAAAATATTACCATTAACCAAAGTATTTTCCCACAACCTACCCTATCAGCATTATTTTACACCATTTATACCTGAACATACATAAACACTAAGTGTATACTAAAAGTTGTGAACTTACAAAGCAAACATTCTTAACATCATACAGGGGTCGCATACATCAACCCTTCACCAATGCCTTGCATTGTCTTGAGACATTTGTTACAAATTATGAAAGAACATTGTCAAAATCTTACTACTAATTATAGTTTTTATCTTACATTTGGTGTATTACCCCTAACCCACCATATTGTAATTTTTAAATATAGTTTTATGACAGAAGTTATAAACTTACAAAACAATCATGCACATGTGCAGAATTCCCAAACAACACCCCTCTATCAAGGCAACACACTGTGGTGGAACATTTGTTACAGATTATTAGATAATACCATCCGATTATTACCAGGTCTGCAGCATACATTTAGCACACATTATCCATCCTCCCCCATTATCAACACAGTACATCTTTAGCATAAATGCAAGAATATTACATTATAACTGTTAACCACAGTCCATAGGTCACTCCAGTTGTATTTTTCCCATGCTTCTCCACATCCCCACCACCCTACAATAGTGATATACATATGCTCTAGCTCACAAAGGACACTTTTGCATTTGTACCATCAACCACAATTCTCATCCACCTCTGGGATTACTGTGCTATTCAGTCCCTAGATTATTCTCTAGCTTTCTGTCAATTGGCATTTACATCCCTAGACTACCATTTTCAGCCACATTCCCATTTATAAACCAGCTGTTATTCACTATAATGTGTTACCATCAACTCTGTACATTTCCATACTTTTCCAGTAAAGCTAATTAAAACTTCTACATACATTAAATATCAGTAGTCCATCTCAGTCCTCTTCTTCAAGTTTTCTCAATCGTTTCTTCATCTGTTCTTTTGAATGTTCTCTTTCAGAGGTCATTTCTTCAAGCTCACCAATCCTTTCTTCTGCCTCCTAACATCTGCAATTATATGATTCTAGTGTATTTTTAATTTCATTTATTGTACCTTTCATTCATGTAATATCTGGTATTTTTCTATGTATGGTCTCAAATTCTTCTCTGTGCTCATCCAATGTCGTCTTAATATCCTTAATTTCTTTAGCCATCTCATTGAATTTAGTAAGGAGATTTGTTTGAACATCTTTGATTGGTTGTCTCAACTCCTTTATGTCATCTGAGGCTTATCTTGTCCCTTTAACGGGGCCATATCTTCCTGTTTCTTGGTGTGGATTGTAATTTTTTGTTGGTGTCTTGGCATCTGGCTTATGAGAGTATTTATTCTGGGTGCAGTTTTTCTCTTTAGTTTAGGGCTCCCTGCCCTTTCTTTCTTGCTGGTTGTGTAGTAGGTGCCAAAGGTATAGTTGGTGCTATAAGCTGTGGAGGCTCAAGTTACCCTCATTGCCCCAAGGACCGATAAAGCTTCTCCCAACTTTCTCCTTTGCCAGGGGTAGATACAGAGCCACAGCTGTGTGGAATAATCCAACTCATACAGGCTTAGACTGTAGTTGCCCAAAGAGACGGATGAAGCTTCATGCCCCTTTCTCCCCTGCCTGGTGCAGGGATGGAACTGCAGGTGTGGGCAGCAATCTATGCAGTGCAGGTCCAAGATGAGCACAGCTGCCCAGGTAGACTCCTGGTTATTCAGTCTGTGCCAGCTAAATGTACCTGCAGTTACCTGGATAGGCTGGTGCAAGGCCCACCAGCTTCCTCCCTGCTAGAGGTGGGACGGAAGCCTAGGCTAGGGCTGCAGGCCAACCTGGGTGAAAGAAACCAGTCTCTACCCTCTACTGTCACTGTGATTTTCAGTCAGCCCGCCTTTCCCTCATGTTGGGGGTGGAGTCAAAATGGCAGCTACTGGCCTCTTTCTGACTTTGACAGGTTCCAACTTTAGCTGTTCTCAGGGTTATACTCCAGCCAGCCAAATTTACTAATCAGTAGCTGACATATGTGGCCAAATGTCTCTTCCTCCCCTGTTTTATGGAAATGGAGCTACCAATTCTTGCCACAGAATAGTTCCTGGGTGGCTTTCATTGCCAAAGTAGGATGATCACCGACCTCTGCGGAGTGGCTTGTAGTTTCCCAGAGAACCTGGCACAGCTCCCCCCAAATTCCTCCCTGCAGGAGGTGGGCCTGGAGCTTATGCTAGAGCTTCAATCTGATACAGATGGAAAGAAGCCGGTCCCTACCAGCACTGTAATTTTCAGTCAGCCACGCTTCCCCTCATGTCAGGCGCAGAGTTAAGATGGCAGCTACCGGCCTCTTTCTGACTTGGGCAGGTTCAAACTTTAGCTGTTCTTAGGATTATACCTTAGCCCACCGAGTTTACTAATCAGTGGATGAAGATGGTGCCCAACCGTCTCTTCCTCCCCCATTTTTGGGAAGTGGGGCTTCCAATTCCAGCCACAGAATAGCTCCCAAGGTGGCTTGCCTCCATTGGAGGATGGGCACCAGCCTCTATGGCTTGGAGTGCTCTACTTAAGAATCTTCTCTCCAGATGGGCAGTTTCCTCCTTCCATTCCTTCAAGGATGTTGCAGGATGCAATTCTGGTCTCCTGGAGCCAAACAAGTGCTTCAGATAGTGCTGGATGATCACTACCTGCCCTGTAGCAGGAGCTGATTCTAGGAGCTCCTTACTCTGTGGCCATATTACTGGTTGTCCTGGAGGTATTTTTAAAATGGTTTCTCCTTTCATCTTTTTGAAAACAAAGAGTTTTTATGATGTCAAACTTACATTTGATATTGTACTAGAGAAACATTATTCAGTTTTCAGCAGAGCACTGGCTACTATTGGATTTAGAAAATTCCTTACCAAGCTGGCAAAAATAAGACTAACTCTTTATTCTTCAAGAATGATTCCCACTCATTAAATGACCAAGCAGTGAATTGCAGTGCAGAATAGTTTGTGAGTCAACATTAATTTTCTTCTATTCCTGGATAATTTTCCTCTCTATTTGTTGTTTCATTTAGAGATTCTCCATGGATTTTGCCTTATTAATCTTACTGTATGCTTCTCTGTATATAGAGTAGCATTAAAAAAATTAAATAAATAAATGGAAATTGAGTTGAAAATGCAGGTTTTTGAAAAAAAATTCCCTTATAGCTAATAAAAAGTCTGGTGTTATTTTAGAAATCAAGCTTATAATTGATATATAATTGAAAAGTGGAGTTGACTGAAATAAAGTTTCTACCATATCTGATCACAGCATGTTCTAGTTGTGCTACCTAAGCAAAGCTTCCTAAGAAAGGGATTAAATGCAAGTAGTTCATTTGGGAAATTATCCCAGAAAGCATTTGTAGTAGTGTGGAAATGTGAGACAGAAAAGGGAAGGAAGCAAATAGACCATGTAGACATGAGCAAGACACTTTGTGGGCCACCAGAGCTCAATCTCAATAGTGTCTGGGAGATTGTGTAGAATATACATCAGTAAATTAGTCCTTTAGGTTAAATCCAGCATAATGCCTGTTTTTGTACCCCCATGGGCACTTGGCTTTGCTCGAGCTGTCTACCACTGAGCTGTGGAGACTAAGTCAAGTCATCTCTTTTGTGCCACTTGTCCCTCTGTACCCAGCATCTGCCTTCCCTGAGCGTGGCTCCACCCTACTGCTGCACAAGGACTATGCTAATTACCACCTTCACATTGGGCACTCTTCTTTGATAACTGCCAGGCATTAGCATTTGAATCTCAATGTGGGAAACAGGGACTCAAAATGTGACCTCACATCCATCCAGCTGCCCGATTTGATCTTGTCCCTCCAGGGGGGAAAAAGAGTGTGCAGGGATCTGGGAATTCCTGGGGCAGAGAATGAAACTGACTGGAGGAAGGCCAATGCTGTCCACCACCAGTTGTTTTTCTTCTGAAGAATTTCTGGTACAAAAAATAGCCCCATCAACTGGGATAACCCACCAGGCAAAGGGGCAGGAAGGGAGTTTTCTATCTTGTTACAGAAGTATTGTAGTGATATTCAAAGGCTGAGATAACAAATTACTACAAACCGGGTAGTTTAAAACAACAGAAATTTATTATTTCGTGGTTCTGGTGGCAAGAAATATGAAATCAAGTGGTCAGCAGGGTCCTATCCCTCAGAATCCTGCAGGCAAGGATCCTTCCTTTCCCCTTCTAGCTTCTGCTGTTTGACTTAGAGAGTCAGCTACACATCTTAAAGCAATTCTTTACTTTCCTTGGCTTATAGATACATCACTCCAATCTCTGCTTTCCTTTTCACATGGCACTCTTCCCTCCTGGGTCCCCATCCTCTTCTTATGAGAACACCAATCCACTGGATTAGAGCCCACTCTTATTCAGTATGATCTCAACTTAACTTGAATATATCTGCAAAGACCCTATTTCCAATTAAGTTCACATTCACAGGTAACAGGGGCTAGGACTTCAACATATCTTTTTAGTGGTCACAGTTCAACCCATAATAAGTACCTGCATTATAACCTCAAATCTGCCTTTTGGCAGACAAAGCTTAACATATTTACTATCTGGCTGAATAATGATCCTTCAAAAGAGATATCAATTGTGCTAAATTAAGGCATGCCAGTTTTCATTGATCTTATGAAAAGGAATACCCAATCATTGAATTTAAGCTAAACTTTCCTGGGAATGGCTTTCTCTTCCCTGATGATCTCTTCTTTGTTGGAAAGCTCTTACCTGGGATGAAGGAAGTTGAAGACACTGATGACATTGATAGGGTAGAGCGATGTACTTTGATCCAAATCAGGGAAGTTGTCATCATTACAATGGAGAGGCATATAAGGATGATGAACATCACCCAATGGTGGTGTTCAGTGTCAAATCTCTTACTGGGGGCCAGTGAATAATGCTTGCTGCTGGCGTTTTTTATGCAACAGCGAATAAGCAAAGGACTATAATTATATTATGCTCAGTACTTAGTTTTGTTTTTGTTTTAAACTTCATCTATAGTACAAATGATATGAAGAGTAAGCTCAAATTAAAAATAACTCCTCAGAACCTGTGAATCTTACTTTACATGGTAAAATGGACTTTACAGATGTGATTCAGTTAAGGATTTTAGTATGGGGAGAACAGCCTGGATTATCCTGTGTAATCACAAAATTTACCCAATGTAATCACAAACCTCCTTAGAAGAGGGAAAAATAGCCAGAGGAAGATGATGTGACAAAGAGAACCAGAGTTAGTGAAAGAGATGTGATGATATTACACTAATGAAAGTACCAGAAGTCAAGGAATGCAGGTAGTCTCTAAAAGCTGACAAAGGCAAAGACACAGATTCTTCCTTAGATGCTCCACAAAGAAACAGCCCTGATGGAATGTTGATTTTAACCCAGTGAGAATGATGATGAACTTCCAGAATTGTAAGATAATAAATCTATTCTTTTAATTCACCTAGTCTGCAGTAATTTGCTACAAAAACAATGGGAAATGAATACATGAACATGTACAGAGAGAGTTTGATGAATCCTGATGGAAAGCATTGCTCCTCAAATTTTATGCTATATAAGGACCACTTGAAGATCCAGTTAAACCACAGATCCAGAAACTTGTGCCACAGAGTTTCTGATTCAGTAGCTCCCCTCGGCTTCCTAACAAGCCCCAGCTGATGTTGATGCTATTCATTGTGTGGACCACTTTTTAAGTAGCACTGGGGTAGAATGTAAATGTTAGTTGTCCCATCCATGGGGCAAAGAAGTTGGGATAATTATTCTCCTAAACCATCTACCATTGCATGAGGACAGTTCCTTGTGCATCTACTTCCGCAACATTTCTAGCCTGCTTTCTAGCTAAGTGCTTGTGAGAAAGTCCTCAGGTGGACAATCACAGGTGCTTGCATTAGCAAGACTTATGGCTGCATGGAATAGTGAGTGCCAAGCTGAAATGGAACAGGACACTTAGAGCGTCCACTACATAATTTAAACTGTCTTTAATCTCTTGTTGCATTACATAAAAGGTGCAGAATGGAATGTTTTTCTCTATCTGAAGCATGCTGTTTTATCAAATAATTTTTATTAATCTGCAGAAAAGAGGGAAAGTCTACACTTCTATTTCATATACTTGTATTTACCATTCCTCATACCACCGGGGTGTAGATTTCTTGAGACATTTCTTTGTGTAATTCTTCTTTTACTAGACTATTTGAAAGCCAATATTTGTTGTATTTTTTTAGCAACATTTATATGTTGGCTTCCCTGATGCTATTTTATATCTTTAAAAGTCTACACTGACTAATCTTGTTTTCCAACAGCTTTCTCTAATTATTTTCCCCTTTCTAAATATATTGTTCCTTAAAGACATCATTACTTTCTTTTTCCTTTCTTTAAGTGAAGACTAAGTTTATTATATTTTGAAAATGAGAGCATAGCTTTAAATGATTCTTGCCATAAGACCAGCTATGATCTCCCTAAAGGGGAAAAAGAGCTTATGCCAATAAACAAAAGCAAATAGTTGCAAAAAAATTACAGATATTGGGTTTTAGAGAGCATGATGGACAGGGATTGAAACTTGCAGCTGAATGAGCAGAATAAATGATAACAAGCTATAGTGATACCAAGACTAAACAGCCTCCACTAAGGAAAAAATAATCTGAACATTGTATGTAAGCAGTACACAGAGCCTCAGAACAGATTTTCCAAATTTGCAACAAAGGTGAAATTAGCATCAGTATCTCCAAAGCTTTTAGGCAACATCATAAAACCAAGATAAAATGATTTTGTATGCATATAAATAAGCAATGCTAAGTACCCCTTTCTTAATTTGGAAATTGAGATTTAGTTTAAAAAAACTGTATGGATTAAATAAAGATATAATTTTTATTCCAATATGTTACATAGAAAGCCACAAAGAGGATATTGCATGTAAATAAGAAAGGAATTGTTTTTTGAAAAGGTGGGAATAAAATCTGAAACTCTTTAGAATTAAAAAAACTCAGTTTTACTAAGAAAGAAAGCCGTAATTACACTTTTATGTGATTAGTGTCTTTAATCTGATATCTACTTGGGATACTTTTTAAAAGTAAGTGCCAATAGAAGAAATGATGGCTTTTAAGTTTTCAACTTTCATTATTGAATATCATGCTCAATTCTGTAGTATATTATAATATGGAATTACTAATAATACTAGCAGTACATTCATTCTATTTTCACTGATTTAAGCTTAGAAATGTAGTTATTTAAAGTAAATTGACATGCACAAGATAAGCTTTATTTTGGTTTTCCATTTCTCAAATTTAAAATTCTAAACCTACTCTTTCAGTTAAGGGAAAACAGAAAACACAGGGCACAGATCATGAAAAGTATTCTTCAATACAACAGGAACATTTTGCTATTTATATATATATATATATGAGTTAATTTATATCATTTTGATTATAAAAAGGGACCCAAGATACAATTCTATTGTCCCATAAAATAGGCTTAGCTAAAGGTAATACACCACTAAGATTAAGCATGAAATACTTGATTAACCTAACATTTAATATTATTTTGATAGTATGTATCTTTTTTGTGTAAAATATTCACTGAAGCATAACTGTAGTGAGTTGAATAGTGTTCCTCTCCCAAAATTCCTAGTCCACCCAGAACCTCAGAATGTGATCTTATTTGGAAACAGGATCTTTCAGATGTAATTAAGGTAAGGCTCAAGATGAGATCATCTTGGATTTGAGTGGCCCTAAATCTGATGAGGGTGTCCTTATAAGACAGCAAAGGACATACAGAGAGATAATGAAGAAGGTTGTGTGAAGACGGAGGCATCCATGGGAGTGACACCTCTTTAAACCAAGGAACACCCAGGATTGCCAGCACCCTCCAGAAGGTGGAAGAAAGACAGGGAAGGTTTTCTCTCAGCTTCCTGAAGGAACCAATCTTGCCAACCACTTGATCCTTTGGGGTTTCTTATCTACTAAAACTATTAGAGAATACAATTCTATTGTTTTAAGGCACCCAGTTTGTGGTAATTTGTTACAGCAGCCCTAGGAAACTAATAAATAACTAATGTTGGAAAGTATAGAAGTCCTAACTTCTATTAGTTGATGATTTTTTTTTTTACTAAATAACTTAAATGAAGAATTAGAATATTACCAACACTCCTGATGGTATCACCTTGTAAAGGTAACCACCACTATCCTTGCTTATTTTACTCTTGATAAGTTTTGTCTGGTAAAATTAAACATTACGTGTGGATTGTTTTTGGAATGTGCCTGACTGGTTTATTTGAAATTATTTTTGTAAGCATTATCCTTGTTGTGCCTAGTAACACTTTGTTCTTTATCATTCTGCAACTGATGGGCATTTGGATTGTTCCCATATTTGGCTAAAAATAGTGCTGGCAAATGTCATTTTCCTTTCTTTTTGGTGCACATATGTGCACATTTCATATTTTGTAAAATTAAGAATGTGTGTGTTTGTATATATGAGTCTGGAGTCTGTTGTGTGTGTGTAATTTTATATACAATCTTCATGAACGAATGTAAGTTCAGCTTTAATGAACTCAGTTTTCCAAAGTGATTGGAGTAATTTACACTCCCACCAGTATTCTCTGTGAGTTTCAGTTTTTTCTGTCCTTACCAATACTCCATATTTTTACATTTTTCTAGTGGAGGCAGGAACATCTAACTGTGGTTTTAATTTTCATTTCTCAGATTAATAATGAGGCTGAGCACCTTGTTATATGTTTTTTGGTAATAAGGATAACCTCTTTCGGGGATTACCTTTTTAAATCTTTTGTTCTTTTTCCTTTGGGTGTCTGGCATTTATCTTTTTTTTTTAATTTTAAGGTTTCTTGGTATATTCCTTAAAGGCATATTTTATCAGATAAATATATTGAAAATATCTTCTCCCATTTTGTGTCTTGAATTTTCACTCTTGTATTGATGCCTTAAAATGAACAGACTTTCTTGATTTTAATGAAGTTTGATTCATCAATTGTTCCCCTTCCTGTGTAATTCCTCATGTTTTATTTTTTAAATCTTTTCTAATCCCATGAATATATTCTCACGTTTACATATAGAGTTTTATTTTTTTACCTTTAACATTTAGATATAGTGTCCATTTGGAATTGCTTTTTTAGTGGGGTGGCACGTCAACCATTTTTTTCAATATGGATAGACAATCGACCCAAGACCGTTTATTGAAAAGTCAAGCATTTACTTTCTGCACTGAAGGATCATCAGAAGTGGTAATAATGGGTATCTTATTTTATTGTCAATTTCAAAGTGAAAGTTTAAATATTTTTATATTTTATATTTTATATTTTTTAATTTTTATATATTTTTTTACTCTTTATCAGAATAAAATGTACCTACATATTACATATCTGATAAGAATATATATTATGAGTTTATTTTGAATTTTATATAATATATTCTCATTCATGAGATGACTGTAAGAGTTTTTTACTTTATTCTATTCACATGGTGAATTGTATTTATTGATTTCCAAATTTGTATCACCTTGCCTTCTTGGAATAAAGCCAGTTTATTCATTCTGTATTATTCTCTTTGAATATCCCTGAATTTCAACTTGTTAATATTTTGTTTAGGATTTCATTTCATCTATCATTATAAGACATGAAAAATTTTCCTTTATATCTTAGTTTCTGATATAAAGTTATGCTGGCTTCATATAAGTTTGGAAATATTCTCTCTCCTTTTTCTTCCCCTGCAAAAATTTTCTATTGTTTTTTGAATGTTTTCAAGCATTGACTGATGAAGCCAAATGGAGATTTTTGTGGGAAATTTTTATTTCAAATTCAATTACTTTAACAAATATAGGATAATTTTGATTTTCAGTGTCTTGACATAAAGTTATTTATAATAATAGTAAGTACAGATGTCACTCTTGTTTTTCCATCATAAATTTTGATAACTTTTTCAAGGAGCCAACTTTGTTCACTGTTGATTTTTTCTATTGTACTTATGTTTTCTGCTGTGTTAATTATTGCTATTTTCTTTATTTTTATTTTTATTTTTATTTTATTTTTGTTTGGCATGTATCTATATTTTGAGATGTATACATAGGTTGTTTTCTTGTTACTTCTAATATATAAATTTGAGGCTTTAAATTTCATTCCAAACTCAAGGTTTGATTTATCATTTATCATTATCCTTCAATTCAAAATATTTTCTAATTTTCACATTTATTTGTTA
>PVKH010018999.1:0-5000 GCA_004027955.1 Chaetophractus vellerosus
TGCTTGTCTCCCCCCACTGCGGCGACCCGCTGAGTCAGCTCACCGCGCGGCAGCCTGCCTGCTCGCAGCGGCTTGCCCTGCCCGCAGCGGCTTGCCTTCTCAAGGCTGTCTGCCTGCTTGAGGAGGCCCTGGGAACCGAACCCAGGGCCTCCTATGTGGTAAACCAGTGGCCTACCAATTGGGCTACAGCCAGCCCCAATTTAGCAAGCTTTTAAGCAGTATATTATGAAGTTTGATAACTGTTCTAGTGTGCTAAGCTGCTAAAGCAGATACCATAAAATGGTTTGGCTTTTAAAAATGAGAGTTTATTAATTTACAAGTTTACAGTTTTGAGGCTGAGAAAAGTGTCCAGATCAAGATGTCATCAAGGCTATGTTTTCTTCCCAAAGACTGGCTGCCAAATTTGTGGACTGCCAGATCACGTGGCAAGGCACATGATGGCATCTTTTGGTTTCTCCTTTCTCTTCCAGGTTTTGTTGCTTTTAGCTTCTTGCCTCCATGACTTTCTCTCTCTTCTTTGGAATTTCTTTCTCTTATAAAGGACTCCCGTAAGAGGATTAAGACCCACCCTGAGTGAGGTGGAACACATCTTAAGATCACCAAAAGAGCGTACTTGCAATGGGTCCACACCCACAGGAATGAATTAACTTTAAGAACATACTTTTTGGGGGCCCATTCAGCTTCAAACCATCATGAAAACAAAACAGGTGCTCAATGAAAGTTGGATTGAATGAATTTCAAAATATTAAGGATAAGATAATGGCAGCAAAAAAGAGCTTCAAAGTGTAGTTAAACTATTTACCAAATGTGAAAGAGAGAGAATTCTAAAATTGAATGAAAATTTAGTGTGTCTATTTTAATACATTAAATATAATATCAAAAGTCACTCTGAAATTCATATTAAAATTAATGCCAGTTTCTTTATGATTGAATCTTTAAAGAATGTTATTGTGACAGAATATATATTTATTCATCAAAAGGGTAGCAAAGAGTTTATTGTGTAGTTTTTTGAATAGAATTTTGGGATAAATACTGAACATGGCCCCATAAGATGATCCCTTATAAGTAATAGCTATAAATATGCAAATCATTATAGATAGATGAAAGATAGGATAGAGAAAGACAGACCCAAGATTTATTAAATCTTGATTATTTGCCAGGGTTCATGATAGATGTGGTATGCATTATCTTATTTTACCATATTTTCAAAAAAGGATTCATATTTATAAAGTTCACTAATATTATTAACAAAACTATAAGGAAATAAACACCTAATACTCCTATAATATAGCATCTTATTCTTAACCTGAATTCATTCTGTAGCAATCATATCAGAGTTTCAGTTTTGTTTTAGTATGATTATTTGATTAGCATCAATATCTTGTGGTAAAAGGTAAATTCTATATGGTGAAGCCATATCTGGTTTTGCTCAACCTTTTACCTTCAGTGCCTTGCCTAGTGTTTAGCAAATGGTAGTCATCCAATAAATATTGCTTAATAAATGAATAAATCAATGAATGAATAATATAAATAGTAAAGGTATGCTTTTAGAATCAAAGGCTTATCAAAAATACATTATTGTTTCTCATGTGTATGTTCTTTAAGAAGTTATTATCCTAAGTTCTTTGTTACTCAATTCATTCATGAAAGCACTAAAACACCAGAAAATAAAAACTAAATTAAGAATATGTTATTTGAAAGGAAATGTGGTTATATTAGAATACTTAAAATTTATTGACTGCCTTCTAGGATCTAGGCATTCTGTTAAGTGTTTTCCATTCATTTTTTAAATTTAATTCTCACAAACTCCTTATGAAATACTGTTATGTTTTCCATTTTTAAAATTTGTACACTGAGTCTTAGAGAAGGCAATACTTTCCAAAAATCTCACAGTTACTAAGCAATGAAAACAGGAATCAAACTCATGGAGTCTAAATCAAAGCCTGCATTAACCACTATAATATACTTTTTTTTATGTATATCACTCATATAGGAAAATATATAAACAGTAAGTGTACAGTAGAAGTTGAGAACTTACAAAACAAACACCCATTACATCATACAGGGCTCTCATACATCATCCCACCACCCCTACTTTTCTTGTGAAATATTTCTTACAAATTATGAAAGAGCATTGTTGTATTAGTCAGGCAAAGGGATGCTGATGCAAAATACCAGAATTCTGTTGGCTTTTATAAAGGGTATTTATTTGGGGTAGAATCTTACAGTTACCAGGCCATAAAGCCTAAGTTACTTCCCTCACCAGTCTATTGCCATGCGTTGAGGCAAGATGGCTGCCGACATCTGCCAAGAGTTCTTACATTTCTTACATTTGGTGTATTTTTCCCCAAAACCACCTTATTATTAACACCATTTATTAACATTATTTGCTTATTATAGTTCATGAGAGAATGTTCTCATATGTGTTACAGTAACCACAGTCCATGTTCTACCACAAGCTTCACTGTGTTATACAGCTCCATGCCTTGTACAATCCATTCAAAGTGTACACTCAGTGACTCTCATTTTCATGACAGTTGTGCCATCATCACCTTAGTTAATTTTAGAACGATTTCATTTATTCTAAAGGAAAAATTCCATATTCCCTTATATGCCCAATTGTTGACCCTTAGAATTGATGTAATATCATCTTTGTCATTGCTGCAAAAATATTATATTACAGTTTATGTCCATAAATTACATTAGTTGTAATTTTCTTATGTATCACCATATTCTTAACACTTTATAAAAGAACATTCTTTTATTTATTTATAATATACTTTTTGTTTGTTTCATTTTCTTAAGCAGGATTGGAAAACATCTATACACATGTGCCTTTCATTTGATTATATTTTCAGAAAGTTTCATAGTTTTCCCTTAAGAAGATAAATAAAAATTTCAATGTTTGACTACCAATATATTTACGATTTTTTAAAAACTTTCTTAATCTAAGCTATGATTAAGGACCTTTTGTGAATTCAGTGGAAAATTCCCAGACAAGTTCATTGTTAAATTGAGCCTATAATTATATCTCATATATGCACGTTAAAGAGATGATTCAATCATATAAGAACTTTAAAACCTTAAAACCAAAGATTTAAAAGTTCTGGGTAGATTTACGTTCATAATTTAAAATATTTTTTCTGTAGGAAAATAGTGCATCCTTCTATGAAGTTTACATATTCCAATTTTGATCAGAGAGCATATTAGTAAAGTGCTAAGATATTCTGCCATACATTGAAAGCAATGCATGCAATCTTTAGGAAACTAAAGATTGAGATTAATGTTGTTATTTTTAGCTTTACTTGACAATGTAGCAACATTGTGCTTTGACTATCACAGGCACCAAGTGATGTCAAGACATACTGAACAAAACCTTAACAAGGTAATAATTGTATGAGAATTTATATTAGAGTTCATTGTTTCTGCATTTGGAGAACCCAGGTTATTATTTGGGTAAGTTTTCCTTCTCTGGCTCTAAGGGTTCTTCATGTATGCTTGAATCTTCTACTCAGAATTGTCACCATTGGGCACCTGGAAGTTCATCTAAGGTTAAGGTCTCTCTAATCCTGCCTGGTTCTTTTATATTTAAATTTCCACCTCATGAGGGAGGTCAAAATTTACTATATTTCCTGTAAGAACAAAGGGATGAAAATGAAAATGTATAAAGAACATAAAATGCATCTGTTGCTTAACAATTCTTTGGAATATGAGAGTACATCATACCAAGTGTCCAACATCTGTTACTTTGCTGTTAAATAGGGGCTTGTATACTAGAAACTGCTTTATTATACCTACTGCCCTATGAACACCTTTTGTAACATTCAGCCTCCTCTTCATGGATTTCTAAGGCTTAAACCATGATAACAACACTAACTAACCACCATATCAAGATCAATTTTGCTCCCTTGTTCCAAAATTCAATTTTTTTCTACGAACACATTGTTTTCCTTATTATGGCTCATTACAGGTATGTTTCATTGGTCCTCTTTTACTGCTTCCTATCCAATTAGTACTGTAGATTTTATCTTCCTTCTTCCTTTGTTTCACATCATTCTTTCTGTTCCCTCTACTACTGCCTTAGTTCAAGTATTCATCACTTCTCTCTGTAACTGCAATTGCTTCCAAACCATTCTCTATATCTCAAATCTAGTCCCCACATTGTTGCCAGAGTGGTCTTTCCAAATATAAAGTTGTTCACGTTATTAGACTGCTATAATTCTCAGTGATTTCCCAAATTGTAATGATAAAGTTCAAATCCCAAAGTTTAATGCTTAACATTCTTGATTGCTACCTATCGATATAAACCTCAGTCCCTGCCCTTCCTCATATTATATACTTATTTTAGTTATAGCAGTCAACCTGAAATTTACTTCAAAGCTTTCTTATACACCTTCTCTACAGAAATGCTCTTTTCTGCCACCCCCATATCCACCACAGGCTGGAGGTCCTTTTAAACTACCATGCCTACCACTCTTGAGATATCCTTCCTTTGAGCACAACGTATGCACACCATTCTTGTGATATCACATATTCTACCATAAAAATTGGCTCTCTCCCTCCTTTTTCAGGCCATAGAGTTTGTGATAATGAAGCCACTAAAATAACCCACAATGATTCTTACCTCCTGGACTTTGTGTGTCCCCTTCACTGATTGTGGACTGAACTTATTGACATGCTTCTAACAAATGAATGCAGCCGAAGTAATGAGATGGCCCTTATGATATTAGGTAATAAAAGCCTGCAGCTTCCATTTTGAGTGATTGCTCCCTCTTGCTCTGAAGGAATCCAGCTGCCATGTAATGAACTACCTTATAGAGAGGTCAGTATGGCAAGGAACTGAGAGAGTTTTTGACGAACAATCAGGGAACTAAACCCATGCAACAACCATGTGAGTGAACTTGGAAATGGATCCTTTCCCTGTCAAGATGAGTCCACAGATGTGACTGACAGCTGGACCACAACCTCATGTGATTCCTTGAGCTAGAGATATATGGCTT
>PVKH010018999.1:10000-14974 GCA_004027955.1 Chaetophractus vellerosus
TGCACATAAACTTATATTTTGAAGTGGAAAACTGAGAAGGACAATGGACATTTTCTAGAACCCCAAAGTTCAAACTTCTTTCATTATTTCATTATTTTCTTGTTTGATTCTAAGTAAAATATTTTAGCAATAACTACCTTAAAATTTCTGAACATGGCATGCTTTTCCATGCCATTAAACCTGACAATACATAGCCCTTTTGCCAAAAATGCCTTTCACTCTTGTCACTTATAAATTTTGTGAAATTGGCTCAGAGGTCCCCTGATCTTCAAAACATGCCAACTTTGACAGAATTATTCCACTCCCCATCTGCACTGAAAATGGTTGGTTTTCCCATATTTTCTGGCTTAGTCAATTCCACTAACTTAGCCATCCCAACTAGAACCATCATAATTTTACTTCTTTCTTTACTAATCCTTATTCTTCACCTTTCACAGCTGATATGATTCTGTCAATTCAACCATATTTTCAAGGCATCTTAAACATGTATTTTTAAGCCCCTTCCCACAATCGTTACCTCTCAGCCTTTTATTAACCTCTATGCCTCCATTCTCTCATCTATCAGGCCTTTCTCTACTCTTCAGCCAGACTCCTATTTCTACAAGTGCACTTCTGATCATGGGTAAAGTCAAAAGATTTTAGCAAAATACATGAGGCATTTCACAATCTAGCAGCATTTACTGAACTAGTTTTATCTCTTTCTGTTCACTACAGTCTATAATCTGTACTCCAACCACACAAAACTCCCAACTACCTAAAGGCTTGTAATAGTATATATTAGTTGTCCAGTTATTCACTCCCTTCTTTCACCATAGAAGGATTATAATATGTACCTATCGACATATGAGTTCAAGTGATTCTTGAGAGAGGAATATATAGTACACAGATCCCTACCCCATTTGAATTTGGGCTGGCCACCTGGTTCCCTTGACCAATAGAATGTGGGAGATGTGACACATGCACATCTGAAGAGAAGCTATAAATCTGATTTTGTGGTTTGTCTCACTCTCTTGCTTTTCCCTTTTGACGTGAGCACAGGAATGTCCTACATCAGGGCTACTCCACCAACAGTGGCCAGTGAATAAAAGAACATGAGAAGCAGAGTTGAGGAATCGTCAGTTCCTTCTAAGTTTTTAATATGCTGTTTGCAATAATGAAGATATATTTCCTTATTTCTTCACAGGAAATAATTCTATTAATTCTTTAATCTTTACTGAAACCTCCTTTGTGAGACTTCCTTTAAGTCAAAATTTGCAGCTTCTCCACCATTTCATAGCATTATCTCATGGTATTTTAATTATTTATTTACATTTCAGACTCTGCATCTTCAACTAGAATGTGATTCTTTGAAAGCCAATAGACTGTCATTTTGTTTTTCAGTCTACTGTGCCTAACACTAATCCTGGCAAATGCTAAAGACTGTAATTTGTTGAATTAATAATGCAATGTTTAATACCGAATGAATGAGTAGATGCTTCTCTCTAGCAACTAGCTCCACCAATTGGCAGTCTTTCAAAGAAAGGCTCATATGTTGTGTGTGCGTTAACTTGATTAAACAATTTATTTTGGAAACATTTTTATAAAACGCAATATATGTTAAACACTTTTAAAAGTGTTTTAAAACATTAACTTGCCTTAATCATCAACATCTCTTTGAGGTAGGTACTAGTATTATCCCTATTTTTAGATGAACTATCGAAGACACACGGAGGTTCAATAGTAAGTTTAAGTTAGTGGTAGAGCTAGCACTTAATCCGCAATATTCTAAGGTCAGATCCTGCGTACTATAAATACTACACTATCATAAGTTCTCATAAGGGTACTGGTTCAATAACAAGTTTAGCAATCTAAATAAGTAAACTTAGGCTCAATTTTCTCATCTTTAAAGAGAAGTTGCATAATCAGATATTACATACCTAAAAGCCTGTGAAATCCAAAGACCAAAAATAAAATGCATCACAGAGGTTAAAAGGTTTAATTTACTGTGTTAAACTTTAATTATGTAATAATTAATTTGAGGTAGCTCTGTCTTATTTCATGGGGTCTTGCAATCTCTGAATGAGGCTGGACAGTGAACCTTGTCATCCACAGGTCAGCCAGTTTATCTTGTGAGTTCACATGACTTCAAAGAACTAAGAAATACCAAAATTCCTTCTTTGCTTCTGGTTGATGAAAAGACACAACCAGTTAACGGTGTGAGGAGCATGATTCAAATTCTGGATGGAATAACAAAGATTAAATTGAAAATGATAAATCTAACTAGAAACATACTCTAAAACTTCACCTGCTCACAGATGCACCCTTCATTTGTGTATGTAAATATATCTATATTACTGAAATGAATATGCTTTCTTAAGCATACTTGTATTTTATATGTACCCAGAAGCCAAAACATTAAAAAAATCCTATGCATTAAAAGTAATGTAGGGTCATGGAATTGAGACTATTACTGTTTCCTCCTAGGAAATTAAAAATGTACTACAGGATAAAGAGGAAATATCTTGACATTAAGAGTGATACCTAGGAAACCATAATCTGATTTACTTAAATGAGTAAAATACCAGTTTTTCTCATTGTAAAATGAAGTTTTTAAGTACACATCTGTGCATGTTATGAAGGGAAGTTTAACAAGGTACATGTGAGGAAAAATCTCATTAACTTATATAGTTCACTAAAAATAGTCTAAAATTACTTAAAGAGTTGTTTCTTTGCCTATATTCAGTCTAGTTTCCTTTCTATCAACATGTGAGCTATCGCTCTTCATTACGCTATCCAGAAACTTTGCAAGTAATTAGGTGAACATGCTATCAATGAAAGCTAACTAGTAGAATAAGCCAAATCAATAATTCTTTTTACCCCTAGGGCTCTAACTCATATTCAGGGGGAATTGTTAGGTAAAATTTTTCAATGGAAATTTCATGTATCTTATTCAATACTATTATCCACCTAATAGAATTTGGAACATTTTGTTATAAAGAATAATCAATGCCCAAAGTGTCCCTGAGATGTTATACTTTTTCCAAAAGGAAGACTAATTAGTAGTCATATAGAGGACAATTACTGGAGACTTGTAAAAGCTATTTACAATGAAGCTATATATAAATTCAAGTGAAACCATAATTCTGCTGAAATAAATTTATTTTTTCTTCCACAATACCTAGAGAAAGGATATGCAATGGAAATATATATTTTTTAAGTGCTCACATTATGGTAAGCTAGGGTTGCTTAATATGTCTCTCTGCAAATCCTGTCTTTGGCTTTACTCCTATAAATGATCCATAATTACATATGGTAGAGAAGGAATCATTTTAACACAAAGATAATTAACAATGGGAAGAATGGGTAGGGGTTGTTCTGAAAAACATTCTATGAAGGTCAATTGCTATCACTGGAATTTTCTACTTTTTCGTCCAAGGACCATTAGAAGACAGATTTTGTATTTCCCTGTCAGCTCATGTTTGACTTTTGCCATTTATATAAATACGATGTAAAAAGTCATAGAAAAGGTAATGGGTGCTTCCAGCTTTTCTGCTAACATAAGAAAGATGCAAGGGCTCTAATATTCTTAGTCATTGACATTTACAACTATGGGTTTGTTTTTAATACAGGGCAGTGAGCAATGTACTTAAGGCCTCGGAAAATGCTTTATGGCATACACTAAAGGTGAATCACTTTTTTACTAGATTTATTAGCCAGAGGAATTGCCATCTCAAGAGGAAATTTAGCCAGTTTTAACCCAAGTAGTGCTTCTTATAGTTATTTCCTCTTAAATTCTCAGCAGGACTTGGGCATTCTAAATGTCCTATTCAGGGATCCTGATTTCCTTTCCCCAGCTGGTTTCTGCCACCTTGGGTACTGACAGAGTACTCATTAACAAACTAATTGATTTTTATTAATTATCTGTGGTATCATCTTTCTACTCTTTCCCCCCTAGTATCTAAGCTTATTAACTCAAAACACACACACATACACACTCATATACACATGCACACAAAACATAATTAGTCCTAAAGAGACATTGAAATGAGAATAAACTCAAATATACAGATTGATTGCAAGTTTCAAAATGTGATTTTAAAAGGTTAGATAGTCTATGTCAAAAATGTCATGGCACAAAACATTTAGATAAAATTGTATTGAGAGAGAAAGAAATATACAGTTGGGGAGGATAACAAGTAAAGTGGCTTTAAAAGGAAACTCAAATATTAGTTAACATAGAACATGCATCTTCTTATTTAAATTGTAATTATAAGAGAAAACAATTCAAATGAAAATGTAAGTTAGTGAGAAATAAATTCTGAGAAATATAGAATGCAGCTACTTTTCTATACTATATTTATGAAGGGTCAATCTTTAATAAAATATCCAGATGTAAATCAACATAAAATGCATTCTTAAAATATGCTTTTATATCTTAAAAGTATATTTATATGTAAATGTGGATAGGTCTGTCTAATAGCCTAAGAGGGAAGCATATAAAAGCAATAATTGAAAACATGAGTGGTGGAAATAAAGGGACCCATATTCAAAACCCTACTTTACCCCTTTCTAGCTGTATGATTTTTGGCAAGTACTTAATCTCACTAAGCTTCAAATTCCTTACTTGTAATATTGGTATAATAAGTGTACCTATCTCATAGAGTTGTTATGAAATGAAAGGAGATGACACTTAGTACCATGCCTGGCACTTAAATAAAGGCTCAATAAATGATACATGTGTGGTGACCATCACATTATTCTTTTAATTATTTGCTCCTGCATTTATTCATATATATGAACTTTTTGTTGCTATATTGCATGCATCTGAACTTTAGAGTATATTTGTATCAATTTTTAAACAAAATTATCATTCTAAATTTACCTACTAGGTTATCCAATATTTTACATTGCATCTTTCACAGGGTCCAATAAAGATTTAATTGTGCTGGTCCCTATTTCTCCTCATCACACAAATACACTTTTTTTTTTTTTTTT
>PVKH010019000.1:0-14976 GCA_004027955.1 Chaetophractus vellerosus
TTCAAGGGAGGGGGTTGATTTCTACTGGACATCCAAGAAGGGGAGATGTAAAGAAGCTAGTTGGATAAATTTTAAAAAGGCTGGAGATCAAGAAAGACATCCAAGGTAGAGAGTCATCGTGGTCTGTGAAGCCTGGGGATTGCTGAGATCCCTGAGGGAATTGGTGTAGGTAGAAGAGAACTGAACTTGGGGCACTCCAGAGTTTACAGGTCAGAGACCTGAGGAGCAACTAGCAAAGGAGACAATGTTGAATCGCCAAAGAGATGAGGTTTCAGAGGAAAATCAGTGGTGCCCTGGAAGCCAAATAAACATGGTGCTCTGAGGAGGAGGATGTGATTGGCCATGCCCAATGCTGCTGAAAGGCTAAGGAAGTCGAGTATGAGAATTGAGTCTTACCAGGACGAATGGAAGTTGTTGATGAGCTTGGTTAGAGCAGTGTGGCATCAGTGGCGGCAAATGATTAAAACTCGGCATGTCCAATTTGCATATTGTGACCTGTGTTCATCACTGCCATCTTTGTTCTATTCTAACCATTTATCCTTTTTATTATTATTTTAGTATTACTAGATAAAGAAAAAACTTTTGTAGTAAGACTCAGAGTTTTTGAAATAGCCAAAATAGGAAGATAAAGAGCTTCTTTTACAAAATTTTCATTATTCTTTCCAGTTAAGTCGTGACTGGGGGGTCTTGTTGTCACCACATTTTTAGTGGGTTCACAACCATGCTCTTTCAGATTGGTGAAAGTTTGGGGAGATTTATTAAATACACTAGTTCCTTTCAGTGACATCTTCATCTGTGCTTCCTTAAATTTTTTTTTTTTTTAAGTGGGGCACAGAGCTGTGCAATGAGGAGGGTTCTTGTCTATAGAACAAAAGTATAGGAGGTAATTGTTGCCCATCTATTTGGGCAAAATAAATCACATGATAAGTATAGTTATTTCACCCAGCATGGTCAGGTTGAATTACTTCCCCTGGATTGTAGAGGGAATTTTTACTTGTGCTTAAAAGATAAGATTAGTTCATCAGGAAATTGGAACAAAGGGAAATTTAAAAGTAGAGGAGAAAATGACATAAAGTCATAGTGAGGTTAGTGTGCAAGAGTGTCTGAGTGCAGATCCTATATAGTTGCTGAAGGAGGGCCAAAACTTGATTTTGAATTTCATAGCAGCCTAGGCTGAGAAGGAAACGTGATTGTTATGTGTTTCAGTGCTCTGCAGGTTACTCCAGAGAAGAGCTTTTCTTGGTATTGAAGTCTGGGAAATTTTCCCCACAGCATAGGAAATGTATCATGAGTACACTCAACATTGGTCCCAAAATAGATATTCCAGAGTTACCTAGAATTGTCTTTTGCATTGAGGGATAATGCTGAAGCATGTTTATATTAAGATAACCGAACAATGCCATCATTTTCTGGGGAAAACCTCAACTAGAGATACTTGTTGTCGGTGCATTTTGACAGTTGAGTGGGTGGAGGGCAGACTGAGGACGCTTTTTGGAAATTAAGAAGCCTGATGGGATTGTGTGCCTGAGCCGATGATCATCAACCCGGGAGGGGAGCCAAGAGAGGGCCGTGCTTCTTTCACTGGAATCCCTTTAGATAAGAACAACATACTTGGCCTATTAAACTTTGCTCTCCCTGCCCCCAGATTCCTGAAAAGGCCCCGGTGTATATTCTGTTTTTGTCACTGATGGTCTGACGAAAACTAGATCAAGTGAAGGTTTGAGGAAACATTTCCAGCAGGGTCCTTCCCCTGCTACCTGCGTGGTTAGCTCTGTGTCGGGGCTGGTGGAAGTTCTGCCTCCCACACCTTCCTGTGGATCGGCCTCTCCCTCTGGAAGTCTTTTTCTTTCCAGTCCCAGCTGTCTTATTCTGTTCAAGTTTCAGCAAATTACTTAGAGCATTTCATACTTAATATTATGAACAATTTCCACCTGGGCCCATACATATCTCCATTTATCTCAGTGAAAGAATTTCAAATAAAGCTTCAGTCTGTTTTACAGCTTACGCAGCAGCTGCTGTCTGCCTGTCTCCCATTCGTTTCTTTTGGTATAACTCATTATTTAATGGAGCACTTTGAGATATCAGACCACGAAGAATTGTTGGCTCATTTGCCCCTGGCTGCTGGGGGCTGGTGTATGAATGAATGTGTGGACTAACATTAAAATAACTTATTAAAAAGCTTGTGCTTAAGAATTTTTATCCACTGTAAAGATTGGCTATGAGTCGTTAATATTCAAATTTGAATAAGAATGTATTTTCAGTGGGAAAGTTTGAAATATTCGAGTTAACTGATTATTTACTTGCAAGTAACAAGGATGCCGTGGGTAGCTTTTTTGGAATAGGGGAAAAGATTTCACGGCCACTTTTAAATCATTGGGCCTGATCTTTATTGTTAAGAAAGGACCAGTCTAGGACAGTGCTTTTCCACCCTTGTTGCTCATTAGAATAATTTGTGGTGCTAAAAAAAAAAAAATTCCCTTACCCCACCCCAGACCAAAGAAATCTGACTCCCTGGGATGGGGGCCTGGCTAGTGCTTAAATTTCCCCAGGTGATTCCATCGGGAAGCTGGGGGTTGAGAAACACTGTTGGTGAGTGTTGCAAACTCCTACAATCAGCATGCAGTGATTCCCTAAAACGTGATCACTTTTGTTCTTTAGTATTTCCAGGTATGAACTTAGGAAAAGCATAATACTCTACAAATGCAGTGAGTAATATTAGTAATTTGGATTTTGAAATTTTGAAGTTAATTTGGGTAGTATCTGGACTGAAGTTTATCCCTGTTCTTTCTTGAAAAAGAGACTGTTACAGAATAAGCAGTATAAACAAGCTTTTAAGGGGATAAAACAAAATTTACAAGTACTTTAGAGCATATATTGAAATTATTTTAGAAGTTTAGAGCATGTATTGAAATACTATTCATGTATTAATTACATGCCTTTTTTCCTAAAAATTCCACAAGACTACCTGGCAGCCCTCATCAATTAATCTTTAATTACAGTATGTATAGCTAAACTTGGATTATTTGGATATCTTTGAGCAAAGTTTATTCTAGTTTCTGTTTTCTCAAATAGCTAAGAGTTTGCCCCAATAGAGAGCATCAGAACTTAAAAAAAGAAAATGATATTTCCTTGGAACAATCTCAGAATCTCTACTGCCTTAGGGATCCCTAAGAATAATTAAACTATTTAATAATGGTTCAGGGTTAGCATTACTGACATAGTTAGGGTAGTCCCATTAAGGTGTTGCATTCATGAACAGTTGGAAAGGTGTGTAGGGCTATTTGCTCTTTTACCGAGTGCCCTTAGACTACTGTGCTTTGGATTCTTATTTTGATAGTTTTTCTATAGTAGCCCCCAGTTAGTACCCCCACCCCCTTTTAATTAATTGCTTCTAATCTGTTGTGGACCTGGAAACCAGGTGATCAAATGAGTTAGAACTGTGGATCGAATAAGAATAGACTGTCAGTAACCGCCTCAGGATCACTTCTATGAATGAATCTGTGAATTTCAGTGAATGAACTTAACTGAATTTTTAATGGCGGAGTTTGCTTCTGCTCCTTTAGTTCTGTTCTGGAAAGGTTCTGGGCAATTTCTAGATGGGAGTAAGGATTAAGGCACTGTAAAGCAGTGAAGTGGGGCCTTAAATGAGAAACATTCTGAAGTTTGGAGTTTCCATGTTTTATATAAGCTTTTATCTCTAAATCTGAATCCTGTATTTGAATACGTGATCTTGCTGAGGAGGTAAGATGAACATACACACATGAATGAGAGAAGCCAAAATAGGACAGTGTCACGGCAAGCAGTGGGAAACCATAGTTAGGAGAGTGAATATGAACATTTAGTTTAATGCCTTTTATGTGCTGGGCAGTGTCCTAAATGCTTTGCATGTGCAATAAGCCTCCCTAGTAATAGTCCCCCAAATAATGCAACTTCAGATATGTAGCTATTGGTAATTTGAGGGTACTATGGAGCCAGGCTAATGGCAAGCTATTTATAGCTTCACAATAACAATTTTTAAAATATTTTACATGATTTAATATTTTGGACCCTACTTACGGTATTGTGAGGTTTTACTGTATTAAATCATTTAGTCCTTGAACCAACCTGTGAGGTAGGTGCTCTTGCTATCCCTATTGTACAGATGAGGAAACTGAAGCAAAAATAATTTAAGTAACATGCCCAGAGTCTCTCAGCTAATAATTGGCAGAGCTGGGATTTGAACTGAACCTAGGCAGTTTGGCACGAGACCCCATGTTCTTACAAGCTGTGCTAGATAGAGTGCTGTATTACGCATTAGTCACTTGATTCTGATTTTTTCATTACAGTGATGTACTGAGCTTTTCCACAAATAAAGCTTTCTTCCTTTTTCTGGAAAAATATTCTTGGGAAAAAATTACCACAAGCCATATCCTAGGTCAAAGAGTAATTCTAAACTCAGTGTTATTCATTATCTATTAGAAACCCTGGTTGAGAGACTATAGCAGTGATGCCTGTCATTTCCTCCCAGCCCATGCCTCTTTCCCAGTTAACCTTCCCTTCTCATAGTCTGGAAGGGGTAGCTTTGTTTTACCCTGTGACCTTGCCTCACACCTGATTGGAGCAAGGCTGGACACCTGGGCCTAGGAACACTGTCGCAATGGCTCTTCAGAGAATCTGGAGTTGAAGGTGTTGTTAGGGAGCTGAGTTGAAAGGTCATGAGAACTCAGGGATTAAGGCCCCTATTTGGGGGGCAGCCTCAGAGGGGTCACTAGGAAGTCGGTAAATGAACAGAAGCTAGATTCAGCAGTGGAAGGAGAATGAAGCAGAAGTGGGACAAAGAGAGAGACCATATACCTTGAGAGAGTGCAAGAGCTGATGTCTTGATTTCTAATGGTATACCACTTTGTGGTTTGAATTTTTCTTTTGGATTTCGGGAGATGCCCTTATTTTCTTTTACTAAATACCTTGTCAGAAGGCTCCAATGGGTCTCAATTCTTGTAAACAAATGAACCCTGTCTGAAACAGAAATAATGCATAGAAAGTTGCTTGAAGGGCAAATAGTATATATGTTTCTCTAGAAACCCTAAAACCTATCTCTGGATTAAGCTGAGACATCAGAAAGCTGTGTATCTGACCTACATCATATTGGTCCTCCTAGAATTATATTGATGGACTTGTCTGTTGTGAAGCCTTCAGTGTTTGTATGGCTCTGTTATGTATTGCCAGCATGATTTTCTAAAAGGAACAGATTAAGCTGTCTGTATTTAATCATACCTGTTTCATTGCAACCTCACCAGCAATGAGTAATATCATTTTTTAAACCTTTGGTAATTTTAAGTGTAAAATGAAGTGTATTCTTCTAAGTATATAATTCTTTATAAAAATTAAAAAAATTTTTTTAAAGTATATATTTTAGTACAAGAAATTTATATTTTTTCTATTTGCTAACCAGTAATTGGTATTAATCTTTGTAGTCTATTAACCATTTACCTTTTTTTTTGTTGTTACATATCCTCCCCTTTCTGCTTGCTCTTGCTGTGTTCATTTTTGTGTTCTTCTGGCTCTGCTTCCGTTCGCGGGCGGCTCTGCTTCTGTTCGTGGGAGGCTCTGCTTCCGTTCGCGGGCTTTTTGCCCTGCCCGTGGTGGCTTTTTGCTCTGCCCACGGTGGCTCTGCCCCACCCACAGTGGCTCTGCCCCGCCCACAGCGGCTTGCCCTTCTCAAGGCGGTGTGCCTGCCTGGAAAGGCCCCCGGGAACTGAACCCGGGGCCTCCCATGTGGTGAACCGGCACCCTATCCACTGGGCTACAGCCGGCCCCCAACCATTTATCTTTTAATAGCTTGATGTTTATCTTACAAAAGTATGGGTTTGACTTAGGAGATCCACAGAATGACTTCCCTGAAGGCCATGGTTATCATTTCTCTCTGGAGGGTACACCTAAATTTGATTGTCTTTTGTGAGGAATTGCATGCTTTAGAAACCTATGGTCTCTGTTACCATAATCACAGTCATTGGGGCAGAGCAGGCCAGTGGCATACCACAAATTGGTAAAGAGAGGTAGGAAGGAAGTTAATTTGTTTAGGGACTTTCCACCCAATACCCTGGCTTGACTTTGGGAACAAAATGGTGACTTTGGATTTCCCAACGGACAAGTAGGTTTTAACCATTGGTGCACATCTGGAGAGCATTTTCAAAATGTCTTCTACAACTTTCTTCCTTCACTCCCAGTCTTTGGAATTAGTCTCTGGGGGTGGATGTGATTTCCGTAGCATTTCTATTTCTTCTGGAAAGTATGCCATGCTTTATCTGCTTGGATATGTGTGTCACAGGTTGGTTTTAAAATTTTAATCTGCATTCCTCCCACAGAGCCCACATAGATAAAGCTAGAAATGACAGCAGGTCCATTGGCCCCCTCCACCCTGGGGATTTACTGCCCTATTGCCTCCCAGTTAAAGCTCTATTTTACCATCTGAGATGTGTGAATGTTCCATTTTTTTGACGTTGTCAGCATGGGTTTCTCAGCTCATGTCCAGGTCCAGGCAGGGTTGAGGCACAGCTATGCTGCTATTGATAGCTCCTCTACTGTTGATCACTTTCTGAAGAAGACTTTGCAAGTAACATAGTTATTTCTTTAGTAATGTGCTCCACTGGGATGGTAGAGAACTTGGGAGTATTTTTTAAACAGCAGCCCTAATGATGCCATTCATATTATTTGTACAAATATTGGTAACATTATTGGGGACAGCATAGTGGTGGAGCAGGGACTTTGGAGCAGACAGACCTGGGCTGAAATCCTGGACTGTAAAATGGGGTGATAATGTCTGTGAGGGTCTAGTAAATGGAGCTTATTAGCCATCATACTCCTCTACATCTATTTGGCTTATACCTAATGGCCTTGTTCATATTGTCTGCAACCTAGGAATCTCTTTTCTAAACAGTTTCTCTAGGTATTTGATTTAAAAGTTCTGTTGCTTTACTTAAAGTTATTTTGGTGAAGTGATGTGTGTTATATTTTTAATGGCTGAGATAGATGTTTGGGAATACTCAGTATAAAATATTTTCTGGGTTTAAAGTTGTTCTGCTCTTGATGAATGCTGTGTTTCTTATACAGTTCAGGTATTGTCAGTGATTTTAAGTATAAAGCAAAGTATATCATTTCTCTCTCTCTCTCCCCCCACCCCCATGTATTAATTAGTACAAGTGAGCCTGAATTTTTTTCTATTTGTTAAACAATACTTTATACTAATTTTCTTGGTAGTCTAATCAGTTATCCTGAATTATAGTGATGAATAATTCTAATCCCTGGAGGTTGGGGACATGCCTAAAAGCAGCAGATTTATCTCTGAAGTCTTCTATTTTTAAGATCCATGCATGTTTTACCTACCTTCTCTTATGTATGTGTATGTATGTGTATATATGTGTGTGTGTATATATATATGTATATATATATATGTACATATATATTTTATTTTTAAATGACTACTGGAAAGGGATGCTTTAGGAAGATGGACCATGTTTATTCTGTGGTTTACAGGTACATGGCACCTACTGGATACCTCTTGGGATATAGGCACCTCATTAAGAAACATGACTCTGAGGACTTGGTTCCCCATTTGTCCTTGTGTGGGCAAAGACCCTCAAATTATTTTTTGAGGAAAATCTAGTCTTGCCTAAAGCTAGGTTGACATTTGGATTTGCACTTAACCTGGCATCGAAATATTTGTTCTCTTGGGGAGCGCAACCAGGAATTCATTGCTCCTCAATTATCTAATGCTAGGCTAGGAGCATAATATTTATGGAGAATTGCCTGGAGGATATACAGTCAATCCAGTGTTTTTTTTGTTTTGTTTTAATTAAAACTATTATCATCAGCATGTCTTATTTGCACATTATTCCATCCAAACTATTATATACCCATTTGTATATTGTTCTTTGATATTTCCAAAGAGCCCTATGGCATGCTATTGGATTTTGGATGCTGAGAATTTTAGAAATTTAGTCATTAAAAACTTTTAAATATATTTTCATGGAATACAAGCACTTTCCTAAAGTACTTTGTGGAGCTAGGGTTTTGCTTCCAATGAGGTTGTCCGCCTCTGTTTATTTATTAATTTGTAGTACATACCTGCCATCTTCTAATTTTTTTTTGGATATTCTAAAATGCATTGCTGGATCAAGTCAGTCCCGCAGACACTGAGTTCCTGAAAACCTTGTTTTAGACCCTTTAGAATTGGTTTTGGTTTATGGCTGTCAGCTTATGCAGAAACACACTCCTAAGGAAAATCCCTGTGAAACCCTTATTTACCTTAAGGATCATTTTACACAGTCACCTCATTATGCGGACACAGGGGAGAAATTTCTCCCTGGTCTTAGTACTGAGAGGACTTGTGCTTCTCTAGGGTAAGTAACTAGTTTGTTTTTTCTTAGGAGTGTTGTTTTTCATTTAACCAATCCTGTTTTCTTCTTCATGCTGTCTACCAAAATGCTAAAAAGCCTAATATGTGGCCTATTTGTAGCCAGTACATAGAACCTCAAATCATGTATTTTGTTCTTTAACCTCACTCTTGCTTCATCTTTTTAATTAAAAAAAAATTACATTTCCTTTTCTCCTCAAGTCTCATTTCTTCCCTTATAGGAAAAAAAATGCATGCATTTTTGTCAACTGCTTTTTTTTTTGGGGGGGGGAGGGATACAGCAAGGTAAAAATAAACATAATAGGCAATCAGTACATATTAAAACAAGTTAAAGTTAGTCTTCTCAGCAATGATGGATGGAAGTAATTTGCCCCTTTGTTGCGGCTGCCTCAGCCTAGGGCTCGGGTGTGAGTACGTTGGGGCTGGGGCCCAGGCATGGCCTCTACCCCATCCAGTCCAGCCTGCGCGCTGTTCTTAAACCCAAAGGAAGCCTTTCTGCTTCCTTCTCCTAGCTGCTGCTCTTTAGTGTTGCCTGTGGTGCAGTGCTCCCAGAACCCTGTGATTTTGCCCCATCAATCCTCCAGCTATGACTAGACATGCCACAAATCCAAGCTTGCCTACAGCCTGCAACCCCTGCCATCCTAATTCTTCTGTGAGAAATTTGGGTTTACATCCACAAGAGAGAGAGATCTGTAGGTTCCACGTTTTTGTACATCAGGCACATCGGTCTACTTTGGCTAGGTTATGCTCAGACACAGACACCACCAAATCTTCCTGGCTTAAAACAGCATCCTGCCACCTGTCCATCTCAGGTCCTTGCAGCTGTCATAGTCATTTGGGGACCAAGCTCCCTGAGTAGCCAACGTCTCCAAGGTTTCTGGTAACTGTGCCAGAGGAAAAGAACTCTGGGGTTTTCCAGCAATAGTTAAATGCGTTGGCCTGGAAATGACACCTACCACTTCTGTCCTTAACTCATTACCCTGGACTTGTCACGTGGCCCACAGACAGGAAGTACAATTCCGTTATGTGCCTAGAAAAGGAGAGAACCAGAAATGTTTGCTCAACCACACTAACGACTACTACACTAGGTTTTGGTTTTAATGTTATATCTTGTTTTATCCAGACATACCTTGGAGATACTGTGGATTCGGTTTCAGACCACTGCAGTAAAGTATCACGCAGAACAGGGAGTCACATGAATTTTTTTTTTTGGCTTCCAGTGCATATAAATGTTATGCTTACACTATGTCTATTAAGTGTACAATAGCAGTATGTCTTAAAAACAACGCACATACCTTAATTAAAAAATACTTTATTGCTAAAAAACGCTAACCATCATCTGAGCCTTCAGTGAGACATAATCCTTTTGCCAGTGGAGGGTCTTGCCTTGATGTTGATGGCTGCTGACTGATCAGGTTGGTAGCTGCTGAAGATTGGGGTGGCTGTGGCAATTTCTTAAAATAAGACAACAGTGACGTTTGCCACATCCACTGTTGCATGTTATGCTGTTTGATAGCATTTTACTCACAGAAACTTTTTTCAAAATTGGAGTCAATCATCTCAAATCCTGCTGCTGCTTTATCAACTAAGTTGAGGTAATATTCTGCATCATTTGTTATCATTTCAACAGTATTCATAGCATCTTCACCAGGAGTAGATTTCATCTCAAGGAAAAACTGTCTTTGCTTATCCATAAGAAGCAACTCCTCATCTGTTCAAGTTTTATCATGAGATTGCAACAATTCAGTCACAACTGATTTCTAATTCTAATTCTCTTATTTCTACCACATCTGCGGTTACTTCCTCCACTAAAGTCTTGAATCCCTCAAAGTAATCTGTGAGGGTTGGAATTGGCTTCTTCCAAACTCCTGTTAATCTTTTTGTGTTGACCTCCTCCCATGAATCACAAATGTATATAATGGCATTTAGAATGGTGAATCCTTTCCAGAAGGTTTTCAATTGACTTTGCCCAGATCCATCAAGGGAATCACTCTCTATGACAGCTATAGCCTTACAGAATGTAGTTCTTAAATAGTAAGATGGAGAATAAGTTGAAATGACTTCTTACTCCATATGCTGAAGAATGGCTGTTGTATTTGCAGGCATAAAAAAAATATTAGTCTCGTTCGTTGTACATCTATGTCAGAGCTCTTGGGTGACCAGGTGCATTGTCAATGAGCAGTAATGCTTTGAAAGGAATCTTTTTTCTGAGCATTAGATCTCAACAGTGGGTTTAAAATATTTGGTAAATCCATGTTGTAAACAGATGTGCTACCGTCCAGGCTTTGTTGTTCTATTTATGGAGCACAGGCAGAGTAGATTTAGCATCATTCTTAAGGATTTTTGGAATGGTAAATGAGCATTGGCTTCAACTGCAAGTCACCAGCTGCATTAGCCCATAATAAGAGAGTCAGCCTGTCCTTTGAAACTTTGAAGTCAGGCATGATTTCTCTCTAGCTATGAAAGTCCTAGATGGCATCTTCTTCCAACAGTAGGCTGTTTGATCTACACTGAAAATCAGTTTTTTAGTGTAGCCACCTTCATCAGTTATCTTAGCTAGATCTTGTAGAAAACTTGCTGCAGCTTCTACATCAGTACTTGCTGCTTCACCTTGCACTTTAATGTTACGGAGATGGCCACTTTCCTTAAACCTCATGAACCAACCTCTGCTTGCATCAAACTTTTCTTCTGAAGCTTCCTCACCTCTCTCAGCTTTCATAGAATTGAAGAGAATAGGGCCTTGCTCTGGATTAGGCTCTGGATTAAGGGAATGTTGTGGTTGGTTTGGTCTTCTATCCAGACCACTAAAACTTTTTTCATGTCAGCATTAAGGCTATTTCTCTTTCGTATCCCTCTCATGTTCACTGGAGTAGCATTTTTAATTTCCTTCAAGAATTTTTCCTTTGCATTCACCACTTTGATAACTGTTTAGTACAGGAGACCTAGGTTTTGGCCAATCAGCTTTTGACATGCCTTCTTCACTAAGCTTAATCATTTCTAGCTTTTGATTTAAAGTGAGGGAAGTGGGACTCTCCCTTTCTCTTGAATACTTATAGGCCATTGTAGGGTTATTAGAGGCGAGGGAGAGAGATGGGTAACAGCTGGCTAGTTCCAACAGTGAGAACACACACAGCAGTTGCTGATTAAGTTTGCCCTCTTATGAGTGTGGTTTGTAGTACTCCCAAACAATTACAGTAGTAATATCAAAGATCACAGATCACCATAATAGATATAATAATATTGAAAAAATTTGAAATAGTGCAATAATTACCAAAATTTGACACAGAGGCATGAAATGAGCACATACTGTTGGAAAAATGGTGATAGGCTTGCTTACTGCAGGGTTGCCACGGACCCTCGACTTGAAAAAAAAATGCAATATCTGCAATAAAATGAAGCACAATAAAACAAAGTTTTCCTGTACTCTTCTTTCTACTTTTGTTCCAAAAAAAATGGTTTTCCAGGATATATGAGTTTCAGCAAAATAATAAATTAAATGTATGTGTGTGGGTGGAATGGGGTTGTCAGAAATAGTGCAGGGATGTAAAATAGAACCAGGTAGGCAACCGTTGCAAAATGCATAGCAATACGATTGGTGTATTTGCTGAAGGTGGGTGTTATATAGGAAGCTAAACTTTCGAGGAGTTCATGTGACAATAAAATTTGATACACAAGGTGGGGATTCTTAATCTGAGATCCATGTGTAGGCTCCAGAAAGGGGAATGTTTTTGAACTCCCTGAAATTTTACGTGAAGTATGCATATAGAGAGGGGTCAGATTTTTATCAGATTCTCAGGCCTGTATGATCTTATTCCCCAGCAAAGATTAAAAATGACTGCCCTAAAATAAATGTAAACCCTTTAGGCAGAAGCCGTACCACAGACTTCTGATGCTGTGCCCAAGCAGAATTCCTCCCAGGGTAATTCTGGTGAAGTCTGTGGCAGTAGTTTTCCAAAGAAAAGGGGTGGGGGAAGCATCCATGCTGTGTATAGGCAAAATGGGGGGCACAAACACCCTGGAGGAAATTTTAAAACAATAATAAGCTGATGAAAAGTTGGCCTCCCATTCCTTAACACCACGCGCTGGCGATTCCAGATGCGTTAATGATAAAATGCTCCTCCCACCAGGATGGGTCACTCCACTCCCACCCCTTCCTGTGCCACTGGTATGTGGACCCATTCAGAATTTTAAGTGCATAAAATAAAGCACGAGGATTACAGAGGAACCCAGTCATATTGAAATTCAGTTCTCAAAATATGAAAAGGCCAAAACCTTCTGAGATGGAGCATCCACACAGTGGATGTTTAAGGAACACCTGAAGGTTCATAAAAGTGATTAGGCAGCTCATTTTAACGTCTGTGACACAGAAACAAACTCCATAAAAATTTTAATCAAGACAACAAAACATACAAAAAATACAAATAAGATATACTGATAAATATGAGAAAATGCTTTCATATAAGAAAAAACTTTTGAGCTATAATAAAATAGATAATTTTCCCGTATGTCAAATACTGAAAATGAGATGAGAAAGGATCAATATTCTAAAAATATACAGTGCTGTTACAAATAAGAAAAAGAGTTCCTAGTAGAAGAATGTCAAAAAACACAAACATACACATTGGAGAAAAAATAAACAGCTTATGCTAAAAATGGAAGAAAAAACAAGAGATTGAAAAAAATTGGTATGGGGAGGAAGGGAAGAGAGGAGTTTGTACACCTTATTTTATGGATTTGACTTTAGATTTAAGGAAATATTTGACATAAAGCAAAATTTTAAATTCTTAAAAGTTAAAAGCAAAAGGAAACAAATGCATGAAATTGTATATTGAGGAAGTAGTGTAGCCACATGGAGTGGAACTGTATCAAGTGATTTTAAGCATCATATTTTGGTTGTATGTCCCTAATTGGATATATCCTAAGGACAAAAAAAACCATGCCTGAACAATTTCAAATGCTTTTAATAATCATATTGTTGGCAATAGCATTAGCATTATAATTTTGAGACTGTTTTGCATGCATTATGGGATAAAGCAAATGGGTATTTCGGTTTCCTTCAGAGCTGGGAGTTTTGATGTATTGTGAAAGGAGATTTAAGTTTGACTAAAGGTAAACATCCTATAGTCTTGGATTTAAATCAGAAATACTAGTTTGAGTTTGTGACATATATATGAAATATATTTCCTTATTCTTCCAATAAAAAGGCCTAGAAACGATCAATTCAGTAGCATGAGCGTCCCTAAGTTTGTGCTCTAAATACCTCTTTCTACCAAGAGGAATTAGGGGTCCTGGGAGAAATAGCTGAGTCTAGATTTGGGGTGGGAAATATATAAAATGAATTTGAAACATCTTATACCAGAAAACAAGGAAGCTATCAAAGAATAGGTGGGGTTTATCAAAAGAATTCAGGAACCAGGAAGTGGATGTGGCTTAGGCAACAGAGCTCCTGCCTATCACATGGGAGGTCTGTGGTTTGGTTCTCGGTGCCTCCTAAAGAAGACAGTGAGCTGGGCTGATGGGCAGGTGCAGCAAGCTGACACAACCAGGTGATGCAACAAAAGACACAAGAAGTAAAACATAATGAGAGAGACAACTAAGCAGGGAGGAGGGGTTCCTGGTGCCTCTTTAAGAAAATGGGCAAGACAGCAAGCTGATGCAATGGGCAGGCATGGCAAGTTGACACAACAAGATGATGCAACAAGAGACACAAGAAGAAAAAACATAATGAGAGTCACAACGAAGCAGGGAAGCAATGAGGCGCCTCCTTCCCACATAGGAGGTCCCGGGTTCAGTTCCTAGTGCCTCCTAAAGACACAGCACACAGCAAGTGCAAACAGTGAGGGGGTGGGGAGGGAGAAATAAATTGAAAAAAAAAATCAGGAATCAACTTGAAGAGTCTTTCACTGGCCACAGCTGTGACTGGTTGGAAGTCAGTAAGAATAACTACAGTGGGTTGAAACATATCAAATATGTTTAAATCATGAATTCATAATGATACAAAAAACTTTATTAGTTGCCTTTGAAGGATGTTAGGAAATTAACTCATTGCTTTGAAGGCACCTCAGGATAAGCAAATAATCTGAGAAGTTTCTCTATATAGAAATATTTTAACAAGTACATGAAGAAAGACTGATAGATTATCATTTTATACACCCTACTAAAATAATGATTATGGCTGTGATCATCAGTAGCTACTAACATCATGGAAAGAGAGACAACTAGATGATGTGTGTCTCTTGATAGAAGTAGGTATCACTACCTGGAAGTATTCTTGCCCTCCAAATTGAAACTGAATCTATTAAAGTCTCTGGATCTAGCTTCCAATTTATAGGAAATACTGGGGCAAAAGGAGCACGTTAAATGACACCATGGTGACTCAATCAGCAAAATCCTTACAGTGGGAAAGTACAGGACAAATCACCTGTTTTCTTCAGTAAATGACTTGCAAGGAATGAGAACTTGGAAACCCAATAAAACAGATTTAAGAAATGAATTGCTCAGTTGCAAAGTGTGAGCCTTATTTGTATCTTAATTTGAGCACACTGAAAAAAAATTAAGAATTGGGGAAATTGAATGCTGGCTGG
>PVKH010019001.1:0-14984 GCA_004027955.1 Chaetophractus vellerosus
AATTACAGATAAGCAAGAAGAAGAAAAAAATTTCAAAACACTCAAAAATCCCAGAAGTAGCCATTATTAAACAGAAACAGCTGCTGGTCCTCTTTTTACTTAGTATGAGGAAACTAGAGACCAGTTTTCCTTCTCTGTGTTTCCCATCACCGAGTGCCAGGGGACACGACTCTGGCTTGTAATGACAAGACATAAGCCTCAGCCACCCACACTCAGCATATCGATGTGCATCATTCAATGCAGATAAGTGGGTTTGTTCTGATCTGGTGCCCGGTAATAGGTAAGAGGATCTATTTTTGTAGCACGGAAGATTCCCCAAACATGAGAACTGCATATATATTTCTGGGTATTACAGAGTTAAAAGTTAGGTCTCTCAGACAAAAACATCTGAAAATCAGATTTCAACAGTTATCAACTTTCAATTTTCTGTGCAAGTGAGGAGAGATGGGGCATGGATAATTTAAAACCACTAAGATTTGGCCCTGAATTGCGTCTTTGTACATCAATCGCTTACTCTCCAATGTAACAATAACTTACATCACTTCAAGGCACCTAAAAGGTACGCCCTGGGAAGGAATGACTCAGGAGGAACTAGGCAGGAGCCCAACTTTGTCCATCTGCTCTGTTGCCCAGTTTCCTTAAGTTTCCACTGAGACCATCAACTTTTCACACGCATGCAAAGCACCAGCCTCAAATGAGCCAAAAATTCTTTCCAAGTTTACTGCTGTCTGGTGTCACCTTTCCAGTGTTTTCAGCGGTAATTAAGGGCTTGGGGTGAAGAGAGTTTTTACTGGGCTACAGGCTCATCAGAAGAAGTAAGAGTGAGGAAAGAGACAGTGGGTATTGTTAACAAAAAAGACATTACTCTGTTGTACTTGACTGAGTCAATAAAGGACATGAGGCAAGGTCTGCCTTACCCAAGTTACTGCTGAGACAGCCCTGCCTTGACGAAGTCAGAGTTGTCAGACTGAGCTACAACAAAGAACACAAGCTGTTCCCCTCCAAACTGCTGGTTGCGTAAACCCCAACGGGGCTGCTGCAACGACCTTCAACATCCCTCACAAAATGTAGGGTCAGAATGTGTGAAAGGAAGGAAGGAAACAGTATCTTTGTGGAGGCTGGACTGAAATAAAATAAAGATGTCCCAAGAGGTGATGCCTGCCCCACAGGATCCAGGCAGGGCTCTGCACAACAGACCTGGCTTCCAGGTCCTGACTCCTGCCTCTCCACTTGTAGGGAGGACGGCAGGTAAGGCGTGAACACATCGGCCATATTTCTACTACTAATATAATTTCTTACATTTAGGAGGACTTATTCATATTATTTTTACATATGTTATCTAATTGACAAACTCTCAAAAGTCCTAAAAAATTGGCATTTTTCCCCCATTTCTCCATTTCACAGATTCAGAAATTTGGGCTAAAAACTTATGGGACTTGACTGTTGGAAACTGCGTTGTCTGACTCCAAGCCCAGTGCTCTTTCCACTACGTTGTTTTAAGTAGAGTGGCCAAGTACTTCCCCCTCCTTCCCTCCCTCCCTCCCTTCCTTCCAACCCTGGCTGAGCATCTGTTGAGTGCTAGGCACTAAACTAAGAGGCAGGGCATATACCATGATTAAGACAGGCAACACCCCTGCCCTCATGGAGCCTGGAGTCAAGTAAGGCAGGCAGGCAATACTCAGTGTGCTCTGATGGAAATAAACAGGGAGGTAGGAAAGAGAGGGACTGAGGGTCAGGACAGGCCTCTCTATTAAAGTGACGTTTGAGTTGTGAACAGAAGAGAGTATGAAGCAGCTATGAGACAAGCCGGGGTGGGAGTTTTCCAAGCAGAGGCCCTGAGGTGGGGAAGAGTGGGCATGAGTCATCCCAGGAGCAGGTGTGGTGGCTCCTCCCTCACCTCTCACCCTCTGCAGGATGGCAGTGACCAAACTGGCTGAGCCACCACCTTTTCCAAAACCAATGCATGGATATGAAATTCAGGGGACGATGCCATCTTAGTGGGTGTAGGAAAGTTCTTCCATGGGCCCTGATTCGCTTCTCTTTGGAATTCCCATATCCATCAGCCTTACTAGGTGCTTCACACCCTCCCCCCAGTCACAATACTTTGTTTCCCCCCCTTTTTTGGCAAATAGTCTGAATGAGGGACCCAGGCATGAACCTTGACATTTGCCATGTCTGGAAGTGAGATTTCTAGCTGTGAGAACGGAAGGATAGTTTCCTAGTAAACACAGAAGCTAAAGGGCAGGGACAGTGATGGGGCCAGCTGGGTGTCAGGCTGGTGTGTGCTGAGTGCCAAAACCCATGCTGCTTGGCTTGCACCAAGCCCCTGACTTCTGCCTGGGCTCCAGCGGCTCTGGCCATCTGCCTGAAGGGGGGCTTCTCTCTTCCAGGGTTTGCTGAAGTTGGTCTAGGTTAATTTTCAGTGGCAGTTGTTTTCTCTGCTTCCTATGCCAGTTTCCATTTAGATGAAGAAATATATACCATAGCTTACCTTAGATTAATTTATCTTCTTAATTTTTTCTTTTTTTAAATTGACTTTGTTTTTTCCTTTTGGTGTACAGTTCTATGAGTCTCCCCCATCCCACTTGCTGTCTGTGTCCATTTTCTGGGTGATCTTCTGTGTCTGTTACTTGCCTTTGCTTCTCATTTTTCTCCTCCAGGCTTCACTGGGATTCGATCCCAGGGACCGCCGATGTGAGAGAGAGGCATCCTGTCAGTGGCGCCAACTCAGTTCCTGGTTTCTGGCGCATCTCGCCTTGACTCTGCGTCTCTCTTTTTGAGTCATCATCTTGCTGTGTGGCTTGGCATGCTTCCGCACAGGCCCGGCTCACCTGCTCACCTATATATTTTTTTTACCAGGAGGTCTTGGGGATCAAACCCAGGTCCTCCCATATGGTAGATGGATGCCCAACCACTTGAGCCACATCCGCTTCCTATCTTCTTAATTTTGAGCAATAAAACACATCCCCCTTTCAAAATAAGCTTCCTGCACGACCTTCCTCAGAAATATGTATTTTGAAGATCTCTTACTGTACTTTGATTTATGAGTCTGATGGCCCACCTACCAGTAATTGTGGGACAATACTCTTAGATTGGGTTTCCCCAGAATCAGACTCTGGAAAGGTATCTGAGTGTAAAGAAGTTTAAGAGGTAATTCCCAAGTTGCCTGGATAAGGAATTGGACAGGAAAGGGAAATGGGGAAGGGACAGATGCCAGTATAGGGTGAGTTAATGAGCAGGTCACGGCTTTGGGCACTAGGGCTCAGTCTGGTTGGAAACCTTTGTGAGACAGTAGAGAACACTCCTCAGAGATGCCCCCACTGAGGGTCAAGGAGGCAGGGGGTATTTACCCACCAATTCTCAACAGTCATTGGGTGAGGACCATCCCTGGGGCCTCTGGCCTATCCCACATGCAAGATAAGCAGGTCCTAATGCAGCAAGAACTGTGGGCCAGACAACAGTGGAATGGTGAGGGCCAAGGGTGTACGTTTGCTGCAGGCAGCATTGTTTATTAAGCAGTAATTCACTGAATACCTACTATGTGCCAGGCTTTATGGTAGGTGCTGTGAAGGATTAAACAAAAACAGTAAGGGAGTCTGAGTGGGACACAAAGATGGACCCACAAAAGAGCTAGACCATAAATCTCAAAGATGAAAGTACTGTGTGAGATGCTCTTTTTAGGTCAATTATTAACAGAAAACTACTAAGTGCCAGGCACACAGCTACAAGGGAGTCCTGGTTAATAAGAGGTCAGGGAGGGTCTCCCTGAGGATGCTGGACTTAAAGGTTGCTGAGTAGGAGATGACTAGGCAGAAAGAGAAGGATGGAGTTATCTTAACAGGGAAATAAAGGCACAGAGGTAGGAGAGAACATAGTGTCATCAAGACCCTGTGAAGGAGTTTACCAAGGTTACAAGATGGCAGCCAGAGAACTACACATGTGAGTCACATGAAGCAGTTCTGACTTCATTATAAAGGCATTTGGAAGCCAATGGGGAATCTGCCTACCAACCAGCCACAGACAACTAATGCAGCACTGCGATGAGTAGGCAGTGAGCCCTCAAGGGAGAAGAGCTTGGCCAGTGATAGTGTCCCCATGGCAACACTGGTACCTACATCACCACATCCCTACAAGAAGCCATGGGTATCTACAGAAGCACTGGTTTCCTTAGCTGCTTTTCAGACCCACTGCCCTGCTAAGAATAAATCAAGGCAGGACGAATGGGTTACTCCATTTGGATAAATTCTTTCCCTTCACTTTCTCCACATGCTGTGATTTCATGACTCATAAGCTTTTGTTTCATTGGATGTTTAGCTGAGCAAAGTCCTAGAGCCCCTCCTTTCCCGATGTGTCCTTCAGGGGAAGAGTTTCTGAGGAAATGACTGCAAACGGAATTCTAACCCTCCTCACCTCCACATTTGAAGGCAAGGACTGGAAGACTCCACAAAATACCTCTTTGCCTGCATTTCTCTTCTACGCCATCTGCTGAAGTATTTGTTTAGTCTTCACCTCCTCAGTGGAAGAGACTGGCTAAATTCATGTAGATAAGCTCTGAGGCATTAAGCATTCCCTGAGTATTTAGAAGGCAGTACTGTGCAGTGGGCTCTGGGCTTGGGTTCTGGAGTCACAGTGACTTGGGTTGGAATCCTAACGCTGCCACTTCACAGATTTTCTGTTAGGATGAAATAACTTAATATATAAAACATCCTTATATATTATATATATATATAATCCTTATTTACTGAAGCATACGTGGGCCAGGTTCTATGCTATGACCTAGGGGTACAAAGAAAAACAAAGCTGCAAACAAATAAAGATAGTCATGTTTACAAGAAGTCACAATCTAGACCCTATTAATGCATTCCAGTTAGAATGAAAACAGATCAATGGAAACAGATGGGTGGAGAACAATTCATTTCTGGAAGCCTTTATTAAACACTTTGTGTATGCTTAAAGGACTGCTGAGCTGAGCAAAATAATTTGCTTACTATCCTCACCAAAAGATTACTTACCTTAACCATGCTTTTAAATTTCAATAAATTTTAACAAGGCAAACAGGGTAGATAGTATATTAATGACTAATCGAGTGCTTTAGAGCTTAGAAAGCACTTTCAATTCAGGTAATTCTCTTAATCGCCAAAAATCTCTGCAAGGTTACTCAGAAGACCAGGGGTTATTACTGCCATTTTACAGGTAAAGCCAGTGATAGAGGAGCCACAAATGAGTGTTGGAGGTGTGTCTGGAAGGCCAAATCCATTCCCTCCCCCCTTCCTCTCCTTCCACCCCCCATCTGCAGGCCAAGACAAGTAAATCAGTGTGGCTCACTTCTGGGGTATGCTTTCCCCACTTCCTTTCCCCAGCATAGCTTTTGAGTGTGTGCCAGCCCCTGTGCTAGGCACTTGCCAGGTATTTTACATCTCATCTTCAAACCACACTATGAGATGGGAATTATTATTACTATCCTCATTTTACAGATGGGAAAACCGAGGCTTAAAGAGTTTACATAACTTCCCCAAGCTCCCACAGCCAAAGAATGATGAAAAGGAAATTCAAACCCAGGTCTGCCTTCACCAGACATCTGATTATCTTTTTGAGGGCCCTTCAGACTGACTGCACTGGTCCCTTAATCCATGTCAAACAAGATGTGCTTTTCTCCCTGTTCACAGAGAGGGCCCCAAATCATTGGCAAGTCATAGGAAATTCTTAAGTGGCTGCTTATTAATAACATTTTCAGTTTATATTAGGCCGCCTTTCATCCGGGGGAACTCGGCCAGCTACGTACACAGAGAACCACTGAAATCCAGCCATCTCTGGTGTGGATGTGGGCCAGCTGGCAGTGGCATCCCGCAGGGGCTTGGCTTGGGGGATTCTGGCAATGGCCACACCCTTCAAAACTTGACAGGGGCCCTTTAATATCTGTGCTGAAGGGCTTGAAGCAAAAACTTCCCAGAAATCCACGTTCCTCAGTGAATGAGGCCAAAGGCTCGGGGGTGACCCCGGTGGACTTGGGAAGCAAGAGCATCAAGAAATTGGGTGTTTACCAAATCCCGAGGCTGGAAGTAAAGCCCCTCAATTCAGACTCAGACACAACAGGGAAAGACATTATTTTCAGAAGAGAACTGGCTTTAGTCGGGTCCAAGGGAAAACAAAACAAAACAAAATTCTCAGCGTTTCCCATAGGGGGAAAGGCAAAAAGGCAAGATGCTGACTTCTCTTCTTCAGACTTGATCTATGGAATGGTTCTTGTGGTTTTGTTCTGAGCCACAACTAGTTTCCTCATTCTGTAGCACTGAAAGGAAGGAGGGAAGTAAACAGAAAGAAATAACATTGCCTAGTTTCATGTTTTATTGGAAAGATGCCCTTGATGAACTGAATTCACAACGTTTTTGAAAATATTTAAAAATGTGTTATATTCAGAATTGTCAAGGTGATGGTTGAAGGTTGTATCCACCCCCAACTAGCTGCCTGGCATAGGTGATACACTGAACAACAGACCAGACTACGGACTTCTTTGGCACATGAAAAGAATCTTAGTCATTTACTGATTACCTTGTCTCACCACCTCTATCTGTACTATCCTAGTCCAATTCAACATTACCTTTTGCCTCGGCTACTTCAATAGCCTACTCCTTAATGCCCTGCTTCTACTCCTGGCTTTCTAGAATTTATTTTCCACCAGATGTTTATCTTAAAATAATGAAGATAACACCCAACTCTCCTTAAAATCCTCCACTGGCTTTCCACTACAATAAGAAATAGCAATTCCTTAGCCATGGCCTCCAAGAGCCTAGATCGTCTGGCCTTTTCCCCTCTCTCCAACTTCATTTTGTAATACTCCCCCACTTTGTCTACCATGCTTCAGCCACCGCGGCCTTTTATTTGCCTGCTGAACTTGCCAAAGCCATTCCTCTCTTAGTGTCTTTTCAGAGACTATTCCTTTATCTGGAACATTCTTCCCCTAGTTCTCCATGGGCTTGCCTATCTTTCATTATTCAAGTCATCACTCAAAGGGTACCTCTACCAAGGACTCTATAAAAAAGCCTGCCTTCCCTTCTCATTCACTCACCATTTTATTATCCTTAGCAATTTTTTCCCGAACATTTGTCATTATCAGAAATTATCTTATTTGTATCCATTATATGTTTTCCCTACTGTAGTGTTAAGTTCCATAAGGTCAAGAACCTTATCCTATATCTAGAACACACAATAAACATTTAATAAGTAGCTGTTTAAAATTTTAAATCCCTAATGCCTAGCCCAGAATCTAGCTTGGCAGTTCTCAACCAGTGGGCTCCAAAACCTTTACTGGCATGCAAACAAGATATAATTAGTGTGCAAATTTCAATTTTATTTTATTTTTGGAATCAATGAAAAAGCATATTGTTACAATGATACAAAAAATGTAGCATGTGATTCAATTACATGATGAGTAGTGTGCCATCAAGACCACACTAAAGAAAGACTGCCTTTGTCCTGGATTAAATGAAGGTCTGTAAAAGAGTAAGGCTAGGGCACAGGTGAATGTTTCACTGCTGAGAGTGACCAAGAACTTTGCCATCACTGTCGTGGAATTTATTGTATTAAGCGTGTTGCAAAAGATAAAATATTTGAAAGAATGTCGTAGGTCAGGAAAGACCAAAAATCACGAGCCTAGGCCAAGCCAAGGCAAAGGTTCAAAAAATTGTTAAATTTTTCAATGAACAATAAAAAGTATTTCTTCTTGTCTCTGAGATGCAGAAGAAAGAATTCACGTGGCTTTGGCCTCTGAGACGCTTTGGCCTCTGAGACACTAGCCCTCAACTTATTCATCTATAAAATGGAAGAGGACCAATAATCCTTTCCTGCTGGCTCCAAAAGGCTTATTTTTAGATCCCTGGGTAGTCGAGGAGAAAACTGTCAAATCTCCGCAGGCAGCGTATTTTACAGTTCCACGTTAACCTACAGAGGCCTCTCTGGACAAGTATACCACAATCTGTCATCCAACCTAGCAATTTTTAACATCTTGGGTGATTTGGATGCCTTAAAGAATCTGATGAAAGCTGGGATTCTCTCCCTAAAAGAATGGATACATATACATTCAAAGAAAATTTCACATTTAATTTGTGAAAGCTCATCCATCCTGCCTGGTCCTTTGGTGCTCAGGGATCCCAAGTTAGAAACATCTGGTTTGGATAACTGGTTAAGTGTAAAAGATCGACCCTGATATTTTTAAATCCCCACAGGGCCAAAAGACAATGCCTTGTATCTTGCAGATGGCTCAATGTATATTTTTCACTCTCTGCAATGCTCTCTTAAAATTTCAAAACAATACATGCACACCGTAGTTGCCCTTTAGGATGCTGAACCTTAGCCATTCAGTGGCACAGGATTTTAAGCAATTTTTAAGCATTGCAAGGACAGACCAGATTGGTGTTTAGGCAGCCAAACTGACAAAAGGAACGCAGGTTCCAGCTTGTCTGATCAATCAAGCTCAGTGACTATGGTTGTGCTGCTTCCACCTATTTGCCTTTCAGAAGCCGCTCTAGCAAGAACCCAAGCTCCTGCTGGTGAGAGAAGGACACGGATTGTTCACTTTGCATTTTCACCCAGCTTCCTAATGAGGCAGGAGTGGCTCGACCTGCACAACAAGCACCGGAGGAGCTCATAGTTCCCATCGGTGGCAAGTTTCTAGTCTTGACAGGCTTTCCAGGTGACTTCTCACATGATGAACTCAAATGCAAGTATCGGACTTAGGCAGTGATTTAAATGAAGTCCTGAATGCTGATCGATAAGCTGTCAGGGTGAGGATTTCGCTGAGGGCTGCGCAGTTGCTGAGCAGCCACTCAGTATGCACCGACCACCTAACAAATGTATGGACGCCCAGAGGTTGCCTCCAGAAAACAGTTCATTGGAAAAACAGATGGTAAAGTAGGTATACCTCTGGGAGCATCAAGGCAGGAAAGCTGGATAAAGACCCAAATGTCACTGGCAATGAAAAGTAACAGAAGCCTTAAGAAAGGTCACCATATAATTTGTTTCCCAGGGAAGAAAAAAAAATCTTTTAAAACCTTAATTTACCAAAAACTTCAACCAACTAAATCTTCTAATAAGCCTGCAGGCCATCCACTTTCTGAAGGAAGGAAAAAATGACCAAAGTTATATAGTAAGTGGAAAACAGAATTTCTTTCCAGCATGCCTAGGCAATTACATATTTACTATACAGAAAAGAGAATCAACTTCCAGAGTGTACGCAAGGGGAGAGAGAGCATTTTGGTTAAATCTCCTGGGCCAACTACAACTGATTAATACAGGTTGTCTGGAGTGCTGTGTTGAGAAGGATTCTGAGGTTATGTCTGGGCTTGACTTTGAAAAGAGTATGATGGTCATTAGTGAGATCTGCACTGGACAAGAGAAGCTGGGGAGCGGTGATGCAGGTACCAGGTATCTGCCAGACCAATCTAATGTTCTAAGAGTGGAGTCTCATGGGTACACATTTCACTGAAAAATAATTTACCCACCGAGGAAGACTTCCTCTCTCATTCAAAGAAAAGCATCTGGGAGAATAACAAGGAGGAGTGAGTGATGAAAGCACCAGACCTCCTGTTATTCTGCCAGATCACAGCCTGAAATCCAGTGAGGTGACAGATGTCAAACTCAGATGACCCTCAAAAGCAATCTCCTATGATTTCCATACTTATAAGACAGGTGCACTGGGAATTCACATTCAGAATAATAATTTACATGGCTGTCACATCCTGAATCACAAGATACACTCAGTTGGGCTAACCCTGCTTTTCATACTAGGGCAGTAAAGTGGTTTGATATATTAAATCCAAATTTGCAAAAAATAAGATGGAAAACTAACTGGGATTTAATTCTGTATAACCAGAAACTCAGTTTACCTGAACCTTCCCTTTCTCTTAGGTAACACTTTTTTTCCAAGTTGAACCATCCAAACCAACAGAGCAAACACCCATGCTTATCAAAATTTCACAAAGCTTTTGACTTTAATTTATATCACTTGGAAACACATTTTTTACTTAAAAACAATTCAACCTCATGTGGGAAATAGCTACCTCTTATCTCACGTGCCCTAAATATCTAAGTATATATATCATATAAATGAATGCATCTATTTATTTATATGGTATACCTATATAACACACATACACGAACACACAAGATAAGTTCCAAGATCTTTCACTACAAAATGAACTTTACAAGGCATTGGAGCCAGATGACGTGAGTTCAAATCCCAGCTTGGCCACTTACTAGCTATGTGACTTTGGGCAAGTTATTTAACCTCTCTGTGCTTAGTTTCTTTATCTCTAGAATGCAGAAGATTAGAGTCCGCACTTCAAAAGGCTATCATGAGGAATAAATCAGACACGACATATAAAATAATGAGCACAGTGCCTGGCATTTAGTAAGTGGCCATTAAATGGTAGTTATTATTTTTATTACTCCACAGATAGAGAAACTGAGTCACAGATAGGCTAAGTGATTTCTTTGACTTTACTCAAATAAGGAATGACGTATTTGGGACTAGAACATGGGCTTTCTGCGTTGGTCAAGTTTTCTCTCCTCTGGAGCCCTCTACGCCTGTGATAAATGTGGCTCAGAAGCAGCAGCATCAGCTCCAGCAGGCAGCCTGTTAGAAACACAGAAGCTGCATTCCAGCAACGCCCCCAGGTGTATGCACATTAGACTTGAGAAGCCTCGGTTTATGACACCCTGCAGGATGCCTGCACACATAGCACAGCCCCGGAGAGCTTCTGAGAGCGAATGAGCGACCTGGACGCCTTGAGGGATGCGCAGACCTCTCTCCTCACTGGTGTGAGACATCCAAAGGTCAGGTTTTCTTCCAGGAAACTCCGAGCCGTTCTCTGGAGGCCCACCGCCTACCGCTTCTCATATTCCAGCACACAGTCAAAACACAGGGAGGTCAGGTTCTGATGTTAAACTTGACCTTTTAATTCCCTTCCCAAGAGCAGCTAACAGTGCAAAATCACACCCCTTCAGTGATAAGGCCAAATTCATTTCTAAAAGTGCACACCCATCAAGGACAGTGCTGAAAGAGAACTTACAGATCATTTGAGTCACCACCCTCATTTTAGAGATGAAAGAACTGAGACTCAGAAAGGAGAAACACCCTGGTTAAGACCTACACGCCTCCTTAGAACCTCATGTGTATGCAATTGGGAATCAAGAGTCAAAAAGCTTGATCCCTCTCTCCAATTGGTTTGCCATAGCCACAAGTATAACCTAGCAAAATTTCCCACACTCACTCTAGTCCAGCAGCTCTCTCTAGTCCATCAAAGCCTTCTTCCATTGGTTTGGAGTCTTTACTCCTGAGCTCAGTGTGTCTTACTGAGTTTCAAACCAACCCCATACTTCCATTCTAAACTCAATATTCAAAGCTATGGATGAAGAAGTCACTATTCTGCTTTATCCCTGACACATTCTCTTGACTGTTTCCAACTTTACCAAAAGATAACCCAAAGGATTTTAATTAAACTGCTAAATAAGGAGGTGTTTCTCAAATGAGAGACCCATAGAGAAGGTCTAGAAGGAAAAGAAGAAAAACATTATAGTAAACAATCTAAGAATGCCTGGAATGATTGACAATTCATGTTTTGAACTATGATTATTCTGGATTTGAATTCCAGCTTTCCCCTTAACTCTCGGTGAAGCCTTGGGCAAGTGACTTACCCTCTAAAAATCTTGATTTCTCAGTAAATAAGTGGGGATGCGAATACATGGCTGCGCGATTGTTGCAATAAGTAGAAGCCAAGGTATGTAAGGCATCTTTCATGTCACCTGGCAAACAGCAGGTGCTCAATATGTGATAGTTACTATTGTTTCTACACATATACACAAGTACTACAACAGACTATATACAGATATATAGACGCCCAAAACATAACTTACATATATACTAACAGTTACTGTGGCATCATATACGACTCTGCGATGGTAGAAAGTATAGCTGTTTCTCAGTTGATTCCCAGAACTTTCATGAACAATCATTTCTGAGGACTCACGACTCATAAATGGATGCCAAAAAAAAAAAAAAAGCTGGAAAAATGGCATTATGCCCAGTTGAATGAAATGCTAAGAATTCCTGTCCCAGTTACTCTTAACCCTGGATGGGGCTGAATAATATTTATAAGGTTTTATTTTAAAGAGCCAAGAAGGGATGGAAGACCCGAGGACAAAGGTGCTGCGAGAGAGGAAGGAGGCGACTCCAGTAAGCACCTATCATCTGAGACAGGTGCTGGACTGTCAAAGGCACCACCAGAGGTCCAGCTCTGCTCCATATCCCAACAAGTAAAGGCACCTGCCACCTCCACAGTGCCCAGGAGGGTTTACACACAGCAGCTCAAACGCTTGGACCAGCAAGAAAGGGGATAACAGAAATTGCCATTATTCCTTCCTCCTTCAGGCGCACTCTGCTGCTCTGAGACAGCATGACTCAGGTAACATGTTTTCAAACGAGGTCACACCTGAATACCTTGATGCGTCCACATCCAGCCTCTGGTATTCCTGCATCTGTGCCCTCTAGAGAGGTGTGCCTCACCTTCCACTTCAGGTCTCATATTTGAGTCACGTTCAGCCAACAATTTTTACAGACCTCCCAGCCAAACGTGCCAGAAGCTTATCTTCGTACCCACCAGGGAAAGCCAGGCTCATCTTGTACTTGAAATGTCCTTTTAATTTATACACTTTTAAAAAATGGCCCATAGTGCTCTGGAGGAAAATATGCACTGTGGTAAGACATGAGTAAGGTTTTAGGATTTAAAATGGCTGCACATTGAGATCTGTAGGACAGATGGGCAAAGGTGTTTCTAGATAAAGGAGAACAGAGGCTCTTGTCTTCTGAGTTGTGGCTTTACCCAAAGAGAGCTTTCAGCTTGCACGTTCATGGTAGACTGGAGATCTCTCTGATATTCTCTGAGCTGCTTACCCATTCTGTCCTTTCCTCCCTCCTCCTATCTCCTACACACACATACACACACACACCAGCCTAGCTTCTTTCTCCCTCTGCCTTGTCCCCAGGGAAACAATGGAACAGGCAAACCTCCAGTTTTCCCTCTCCAAACCAAGAGCTGCTCAACAACAGGCCAAAGGAAAAACAGATTTTGCCAGTGCCTAGTTCCTGAGTGTCTTGGTTTGTAACAGTTCACACTTACTAGCAGTCATCTGATTACGAGCCCTGTGATCATGAAAGGGGCAAACAGAGCAAGAAGGGTTTTAGTGGGTCTTCAAGCACAAAGGAAAAGCCCTCAAGCCCCAATCCCACCCAGAATTCCTGTCTGAGGGACAGAGAAAAATTGACTGTGTCTGAAGGCAACAGAGAAGGGAAAAGGCTCTTACTTGGGGGCTCTGAATACATAGGTTTCTGGTGTTCAAGGCTGGCAGTGCAGTGAGCGGTGAAGTCTCAAACCCAAAGCATGGAATCAATGCACAGCAGAAGCAGCGCTAGACCGGGGACCAGGATTTGTCACCCGCTGTGTGATTTGGAGTAAATTATTTTACCTCTTTGGCCTTCAGTTTCCTCTGTCAAATGAGTGTGAAAACTCCTGCCCCCTATTGTTCACAAGGTTGGGATTCAATGGAAATTTTAAATTCATAGGCACCAGGAGGAAATAAAGAATGTCCAACGCCCAGAAGTTACCAGGAGTAGGGCAAGGGCATCACAGCCCTCATCTTCACAGCAATCCAGGAGGTTCAGGGAATTCATCCCCACTTTTCATATCAGGAAACCAATGTTCAGAAAGGTTAGGCAACTCTCCCATGGTCACGTACACATCAGGTTCCCACTGGGCTATTATCAGCGTATGAATGTTATTCTCCACACAAAACACAACTCTACTGAAGCTCAGTTGCAAGTGGAAACTATCAATTCCCAATTCTGAGTTTCCTATCTGAGAAAGAATTTTATGTCCGACCTCTTTGGCTCCTTTAATTCACATTGGTCTTCCAGACCCATGCACTGGAGTGCCATTTCATTTAAAAGGAAAGACATTGGGGATAAGGGGGAACAGCTGTCAAATTGTGTGACTTAAGTATGCTCTCCAACACGAAAGAGGAAGATCACAATCTGGGGAAAGATGTGTCAAGTCAGTGGGCACAGAAGGGACTGGGGCATGGGTAGATGGACAGGCCTATAGCCCTGACCGGCTAGCCATAAACCAAAGCAACCCAAATGGTGGCTTAAGTTCGGCCTTGGAACTTCTGAAGAGCCACCGGCAGGTAGATCACATTTTCAAGGCCTCCCTGTTTGGAGAAGAAAATGCTAAGTGCCTGCACAGAAAAGAAAGAAGAAAAGGTCTTTTACATACAAAGTTAGAATGGAAGAAAAATCCAGAAATACATCAATTCCAAATTGGATCCTGCACCTTTCTACCTGTGACTTGTCAGCTGCCAAAGCAGGAGGCCTTCCTGAAGGGTCCCTGAGCCCCAGCTAGTGCTAAATGATGTTAAAGATACCATCCGGTCACTTTTGGCTCAGTAAAATACGGTAGTCCTGGATAATAGATTTTGTTCTGTTAACTCAATCAACAGGGTAAAAAGCTCTTTTGATAGGAATGGATTTGGACATTCCAGGGATTGGAGATGGCACTTTTTCTGCTAACAACACCTCTCTGCAGACAAATGGATGTGAACATATTGCCTTTTCAGTGGGCTGTTCAGTTTTTAGCAACAATGGTCATAAATACAATGATGAAAAGGTAACACCACCACACCAGCTAACACTTACTGAGTATGCGGCCAGGCACTGTGCTGAGTGCTTTTCATTTGTCATCTCATGTAAGCCGGACACCTGCCCTGCCCGTAGGATCTACTGCTCTTCCCACTTTACAGATAAGCAATCAACGTCCAGGGGTATCTTCAGCTCTTTCTGAATCCATAGTCCAAGCCCCTGGTAAACAGCGTTCCATCTTACTTCTGAGTTTCCTTCTCTTCCCTTAAGCTTCCATAAGTGCATCTTGCTTCCTATA
>PVKH010019002.1:0-14977 GCA_004027955.1 Chaetophractus vellerosus
GATATCCAGCTGTCCCAGAACTATTTGTTGAAGAGACTTTTGCCATGTTAGCATGGACTTGGTAGATTTGACAAAGCCAGCTGGCCGTAGAGATGAAAATTTATTTCTGGACTCTCAGTTCTATTCCACTGATCGATATGTCTATCTTTATGCCAATACCATTCTTTTTGACCACTGTGGTTTTGTGATGTTTCAGGGTCAGGAAGTGAAAGTACTCCCACATCGCTCTTCTTTTTTTACTACAATGTTTTTGGTTATTTGGATGCACTTTCCCTTCCAAATAAATTTGGTAATTACCTTTCCTATTTCTGTAAAATAGGCTGTTGGTATTTTGATTGGTATTGCATTGAATCTATAAATCAGTTTGGTTAGGATTGACATCTTCAAGATATTTTGTCTTCTGATCCATGAACATAAAATGTTTTACCATTTGTTTAGGTCTTCATTGATTTCTTTTAGCATTGTTTTGTAGTTTTCTGAATATAGGTCCCATATTTCTTGATTCCTAGGTATTTGAGTCTTTTGTTGCTATTGTAAATGGAATTTTTTTCCTGATTTCCTCCTCAAATTGTTCAATACTAGTGTACAGAAACATTACTGATTTTTGCATGTTGATCCTTCATTGTGCCACCTTGCTGACCTCATTTATTAGCTCAAGTAGCTTAGTCATAGACATTTCAGAATTTTCTAAATATAGGATCATGGTACCTGTGAATAGTAAGAGTTTTACTTCCTTTTTTCCTATTTGGATGACTTTCATTTTTTCCTTCTTGTCTAATTGCTCTAGCTAGAACTTCTAGCATGATAATGCATAAAAGTGGTGACAGTTGACATGCTCAGCTTCTTGGATATGTAAATTCATTTCTTTCATGAAAGTTGGGAAATTTTCGTCTATTATTTCCTCAAATACTCTTTTTTTTTTTAAAGATTAATTTATTTTATTATATATCTCTCCTCCCCCCCGCTGCGGCGACGCGCCGAGACTGGTCACTGCGCAGGCGCGGCTTTCCCCGCTTGTGGGCGGCTTCTGCTTCCATTCACGGCCGGCTCAGTTCGCGGGTGGCTGGCTGCGCTCCATTCGCGGGCAACCTGCCCTGCCCGTGGCGGTTTTTGCCCTGTCCGTGGCAGCTTTTTGCCCTGCCCATGGCGGCTCTGGCCCGCCCATGGCGGCTTGCCATTCTCAAGGCGGTCTGCCCGCTAGAAGAGGTCCCCGGGAACCGAACCCGGGGCCTCCCATGTGGTATGCCGACACCCTATCCCCTGGGCTATCCAGCTGGCCCCCCTCAAATACTCTTTTTGCCCCTTTTCCCTTCTCTTCTCCTTCTGGATCTCCCATGGCGTGTATTTTCTTGTATGTTATTCACCTTCCTGAGCCCCTGCTCAATTTTCCCCATTTTTTTCTCTTTGTGTTCTTCTCTCTTCAATTTCAGCTGTTCTGTCTTCTGTATCACTTATACTTTCTTCTATCATTTCAAGTCTTCTTTTGTATGCCTCTAATGTGATTTTTATCTCACCAATTGTATCTTTCATTCCCATGAGCTCTGTTGTTTTTCTATTCATGTTTTCAAATTCTACTTTGTGCTTGCTCAATGTCTTCCTTTTTTATTATTTTTAAAAATATATATATATTTATTTTTTAAAAGATACCTAGATTACATAAGTGTTGCATAAAAAATAATATCAATGTGTTCTTGATGACCTTTATTTCTTTCAGTATATTGTCTTTCAACTCATTAATTTGATTTTGGGAATTTGTATGAATCTTATTGATTAGTTGTCCCAAATCCTGTGTCTCATCTGGGGCTTTGATAGATTCCTTTGCTTGGGGCATTTCTTCCATTTTCTTAGTATGGCTTGTAATTTTTTTTTTTTAATGTCTAGGCATCTGATTAGGGGGCATTTACTGTGATGCTCAATTTCTCTATTTTGTAGGAATTTATTGCCAGGAGGCTGTTACTGCTGTTCTTTGATTCTTGGTCCAACCTGTTCTAGGTCTTAAGGATTTTTGCTGTTAGTTGCTCAAATCTGGGCCCTGGACCCAGTAATGGGTTGCAGACCTGATTCTAAGCATCTTTGGGAAGGCAGGCTGTAAAGGCCAGAAAAAGCCTCTCTTATTTATTTACTTTTAATTCCCTCACATGCAAGTCCTCTGTAGGCCAGCAGATAGCACTCTTCAATAGGCCTCTCAGTTCAAAGCCTGGTCAGAGTGTCTTCACTGCAACACAGACCAGATCAGTGTAACAGAAGATCCTGCCTGAAGGCTAAAAGCCTCACAATCCAACTTTCTCAGAGGCTGTTTTCCAACCTTTGTTGGCAGTCCCCTCCCTTTGCTGGGTAGGAAATAGTTCCACTATCCTCTACATCCTCAATAGCCAGTCCCAATCATTAGGGTCAGTTCTCTTTAGTCCTGTGCCGGCTCCCCAGGCAAACAATGGCATGGCCTGGCGGTGCTTGTGGGACACAGCAGACTAAATTTTTTGGCCAAAAGCTGAATCACTCAGTCTGTGTCCCTCTCTCTACCCTTTCCTGGGGAGGTGGATCCCTGCAGCACCCCTTTGTCTGCAGCCACCAGCGCAAGGCCACAAACTCAAAGCTCTCTGCTCATAGGGTGGGGGAGGTATGCCAGTGACTGCAGCTACAGATTTCACTCAGTATTTCCATTGAGATTCTTTTCCTGTACCCCTCTCTCTTCTGGGCAGTGTCCACCCTTCCCCTGGTGTCCTATATCCTAGAACACTTTTTTTACAGGCCATTTCTGCCTGTTCTCTAGCTATTTTACTGGGAGAAGAGAGAGTTCTGTATCCTTCTAATCTGCCCTCTTCACAGAAATCTCAAGGGTTTATTCTGTTTAGAGTATTTTGTACTTCTTGGACATGTATATATATATATATATATGTCTTTTATAAGAGTTGGGAAACTTTCAGCCATTATTTCCTCAAATATTCTTTCTGTCCCTTTTCCCTTCTCTTCTCCTGTGGGACACCCATTTTGTGTATGTTTGTATGCATCGTGCCTTCACTCAGGTCCCTGAGACACTGCTTAACATTTTCTAATCTTTCTCTATCTGTTCTTTGACTTTATGATTTCAATTGTCCTGTGTTCTTAGAGTTCACTGATTCTTACTTCTGCCTGCTCCAATATATTTTTGTATTCCTCTAGTGTATTTTCAATCTCCATTGTTGTGCCTTTTATCTCCATAATTTCTATTATGTATCTTTATTTTTTAATTTATTTTATTTTTTTACATACCCCCCCCTTCTGCTTATTCTTGCTGTGTTCATTTTTGTGTTCTTCTATGTCTGCTTTGTCTCCCCCCTTTGTGGCGATGCGCCAAGTCAGCTCACTGGTGAGTGGCAGCTTTGCCCACTCGTGGGTGGCTTGCCCTGTTGGCGGGCAACTCTGCTCTGCTCGCGGGCGGCTCCGTTCTGCTCGTGGGTGACTTGCCTTGCCTGTGGCGGCTTTGCCCTGCCCATGGTGGCTTTTTTTTTTTGCCCTGCCCATGGTGGCTCTGCCCCGCCCATGGCGGCTTGCCCCCTCAAGGTGGTCTGCCCCACTCGGAAAGGCCCCCGGGAACCAAACCGGGGGCCTCCCATGTGGTGTACCGGTGCCCTATCCACTGGGCTACAGCCAGCCCCTATGTTTCTTTTTAAACTTTCAAATTCTTCTTTATGCTCACACATTGTCCTTTTAATATCCTTTAGCTCTATATCCATCTTTATTTTTTCATATTTTCCTTCATTTCCTTGAATTGATTTAGATTAATTGATTTAGTTCTCCTTTGATTAGTTTTTCCAAATTCTGTCTCCTCTGAAGTTTTAATATGTCCCCTTCACTGAGCCATATCTTCCTGTTTCTTAGTATGGCTTGTAATTTTTTTTTTTTTTTTGCTGATGCCCGGGCTTCTGATTATTTTGATGTGTTAACTCTGAAGTTGAGGTTCTCCCTTTTGCCTAGGTTTTTTTGATTGGCTTTGAGTTAAAGCTCTTCTTTGATACTTGGTCCAACTTATACTGGACTTTTAGAGTACCCAGTGTTTAACTGTTCAGGTTTTCTCAGAAATGCTGCACCTGATTCTTGCTCTGGATATGCAGTACAATTTTTAAGATTGCCCTTTTGTGTGCAATTGTTTTGCCTCCAGGAGAAATTTTCCTTTCCTCAGTTCCTTCTCCAGGAATCTTGATCTTGTTTACTTTTTGCGCAGAATTTTCTCCCCAGCACCTATAATTTGTTTAAATTCTCTCTCTCACTCAGTGTCCCCTTTTCATTACTTTCCAGTTCTGGGACCCATTCTATCTTACAGCGCTTCAGTCCCACCCTGCCCCTCTTTTTTTCTGTAAGACTTTCTGCCTCTAGTTTCTTCCCCATTAGGGTATCCTGGGCCAGGGAACCAGATGGGGTGAATCCAGAAAGGTGTGTTTTGTGTTTAGGTTGTCCAGCCAACAGAGACTGGATTGAGTGTGTGCACCTCTTCCCAACAGTTCTGCAGTAGTCTCTTTTTTCTCTGGGGGCATTTTTGTATATGGCACTCCTCAGCCACTTTTGTTCCGCCCTTGGTCTCTGTGGACTTGGATCCCTGTGCCTGGATATGTGTGAGGTTCTAACTCACTGCTGTGAGTTACTCTGTAGTCTGTATCTGTGGCAGGATGGACCCAGGCCATTCTCCATCTGTGTGACTCTTAAGCTGCATGGGACTGAGAGGGACGGGTTCAGATTGGTGGATCTGGAACATAAACCTCCTACCTGATTTTGGTGTATTTTTTTTCTTTTTCTTTGATTCAGCATTTGTGGAGTCCTTCTCCAGACTCTGTCATACTCCAGAGGTCCAAGTAAGTGGGATTTGTCATTTTATTAATTGATTCTGAGGGAAGACTTTTCCAGGGGATGGCTTATATCACTTTGTTGATGATGTCTCTTTGATAGGATTTTGATTGGAATTGCACTGAATTTATAGATTAATTTGGGGAGAACTGAATACTATATCTTCCAATTCATGAACATGTTAGATGTTTTATTTACTGGGGTTTTTCTTAATGATTTCCAATATGATTTTATAAAAATTTCCATAAAGATCTTCCTTATTTTTTATGTGTCTTATTTCATTGCTGTTGATGCTATTTTGAATGCCTTTTTTAAAAAAATTACATTTTCTAACTCTGCTGTAGATATATAGAAACACATCTGATTTTTTCCTCAGATGTCAGACTACCTAATCCCAATCCCTCTCCCTCCCCTGCAATTTCCTTGTGCAGATTGCTTCACTGCTCTGTGGTTTGGTTTCCTCTTCTATAAAATGGGGATAATGATAATATCTCATGGATTTGCTTTGAGGATTAAAAGAGATATTACATGTAAAATCCTTAATGTTAGCTATTATTACAATTATTATGTTTATTTTTATTCCAGCCAATTTGATGAACTCTCTTATTAATTCTAATAATTTGACTCTAGGCACACTTGGATTTTTATGTAGGCAATCATATTTTTTTGAATGACAGTGTTGTTTCTTCCTTTCTTCCTATACCTTTTTTCTTCTTCTTCTTCTTGTGCTGGCTAGACTTCTAGTACTATATTCAAAAGTAACATCAGATAATCTTGTATTATTACATTTCTGATTACAAGTTAATTTTAGATGTAAAATATTTTCAGTTCTAGAATATCCACTTGTTTGTTTTAACAATTATGTCTCTCAGTTGAACCACACCAACCTTTTACCCATTTTGTTCCTCTTTTTCTTTATTATCTGGGTTGTCTATGGGACTGTTTTTAATCATTTTATTTTTCCTTTCATAATTATGGGTAATATTTTCATGACTGAATCAATTATTTTCCCCCTAAGAAGGCAAGTCCTTTCCTCTGTCAGGATGCCATGTTAAGGTGTTGGTCATTTTGATCTGACTGGGAAATGGGTTGAATTCAAGTTTAGTTTCAATTTGCCTCTGCTTTCAATGTCTTGATGGCAACACCAGTGTTGTGTTACCTGCTGGTCCCTCCCTCCAACAACTCTATCAAACACATTAAGGCTGCAAAAGCTCTGTTTTTCTAGCCAGCCTACCCCGTCCCCCATCCCCACCCCCACTCCATCTAGCACTCAGCAAATGTTCTAAATGGGAAAAAATGGTGGGGAGAAATATCAGGTACACTTTGGGCTCTCTTCCAGATTCCAATCTTCTCCTCTTGCCAGGTCATGTGAACTTTAAAAGCCAAGCTGCTTTCTCCTTCTCCCAGCTGAGTCCCTCTGGCTTTGTCAAGTCAAATTCTCTACGTGCTCACGTCCAGACTTAGCAACTGCCCCCATACCTCCTAAAGAATGTGGCCTCTGATCTCTAGCTACCTGGAAAGTGTTCCTCCTTTAGAAACTTTCATTCAGATGTGAGGGCGATCTGGTTGCGACATCTGCCACCCCACTGATCACCAGGGTTGATTTGGCTGATGTGGCTGGCTAGGCAGGTGTCCCCTTCCACCCTCACCGCTCCATGTGTGTCCCTCCTGAAGCTGTGTGCTCCGTCAAAAAGGACCTTCCCCGCTGGAGGACAGTTCTTGGGTCAAGGGTATATGAGTAGCTGAGCTCCCCTGCTTGAACCTCCAAACAACCTCTCAAGAAACTTTCCGTTAGACTTCCACAGCTTTCTGATCATCTTTTTAAAAATGATTTTTTTTTTAAATTTATCTGGCTTTTAAAATTTTTTACTGTAGGAGTAATGGTCGGCTTGATCTCCTATATCCAGAAATGGAACTCTGGTTGCTTTTAAGATATTCCCTTTAGGGGCTGGCTATAGCTCAATTGGTAGGGTGCTGGTTTACCACATGGGAGGCCCCGGGTTCGGTTCCCGGGGCCTCCTTGAGTGGGCAGACTGCCTTGAGAAAGCAAAGCCGCCGTGGGCAGGGCAAGCCGCCCGCGAGCAGGCAAGGCCACCGCATGGTGAGCTGACTCGGCGGGTCGCCGCAATGGCGGGGAGACAAGCACAGAAGAACGCAAAAATAAACACAGCAAAAACAAGCAGAAAGGGGGGGATACATAATTTAAAAAAAAGATATTCCCTTTAGTTTGTTGTTCTTCAGGTATTCTAAGACTAAATATGATTTGTTTGATCTGCTTTCAACTCAGTGACTCCTAAAGCTGAAAATATATTTTTTATATTCCATTTCATGTAATCACTTTTATTTTGTTACATATCTAATTCCTATCTTAAGGCTTAATATTTTTTGGTTCTAGTTATTTTTCTGGTTTCTCTTGACTCATGGTAATTTGGTTTTAAAATTTGTAGGTTCCCCCCCCCCTAATATTTACATTTGTAAAAATTTGGATTGAAAGCTAGAAATTGGGTGTGTCCTAGGTTGTGGGTATGGAGTCACATACATCTATTTTCATTCTACTAGAGTGTTACCAGACTGGAACCATTTTTCTAGTGAATATCTCGGCTTGGGAGACCTTGAATCATTCAGGTTTTTTCTTTTTTCTTTTTTTTAGGATTGAACTGGAACCTCATACATGAGAAGCAGGTGCTCAACCACCTGAGCTACATCCACTCCCTCATTCAGGTATTACTATAAAATAAAACCCGATGCCAATGTAAGAGAAAGTCTGTGTTTCAATTTGCAGTGGAGACATTTTCCAACCCTAAGAAAAGCTAGACAAATTCATCTCTCTCTCTGCTGGTTGTGCATGTAATAGCGAGTGTACCTTTCCACTGAGGATGTAGCTTTGGAGTTGCACCACCTCAAATGATATACCTTGCTTCTTGTCATGTTTTTTTTTTTTTTTTTTTTTTTTTGAGATGAGGAAATATGCCCCCAGGAAGTCAAATTATCAATGTCCATTTTACTTTTATTTTCTTCCAATTTTGACCCTTGGACTGTTACATTTTTGCAAGTAGAGAATACATTTTTATTGTTTTATTTTTTCCAGGATTTCTAGTTCTCCCTCCACTTGCCCAAATTAAATACGTTTCCATTGTTTAGCTCCTGTAGTGCCTTTTCTACGTAGTCATTTGCCCAGGCCCCTCCCATTCTGTTATAATCCAACCCCATTATTTAGGTACCTCCATGAAATATTTTAAAACCACAGATCAGAAGTACTTTCTCTCACTGTTACTTACATCCCATTGTATCCTAAGTTTCTTAAGCATAGGGACTGTTTTATTTCTCCTTCACGTAGTCAGTCATTGAACAAATATATCTAGAAACTCAACCATGAGATACCTGTGACAACAGCTAACAATAAGGGTATAGCAAAGGGTTCTATCCTAAAGTCCTTTATTTAGTGCCAAGCAATAGTAGACATATATAAGCTAGTAAAGAATAAGTTCTAGATTCTAAGAAGTCTAAGGTTTTATATTCCCCATAATATTCTAACTTATGCCTGACAGATCTATCTTTGATGGGTAATACAGCCAGCTATTTTCAGCTATCTTTTTTTTTTTTTCTAAACTAGAATAAACTACTCCAGGAATTAGGAATGAGGTAAATAAAATGAAAAAACATTTAGGTTATATTATAGCTTTTATGAAATAGTTTTTTCATAAAAGAAAATAACCTTATCCCTATCTTCTTCACCTGCCCCCAGCATTAATATCCTTGAGTTTCTGCTAATATTACACATAAACATGTTTGCACTCATTTTCCCCTTACTTTGAAGCAAACAAATGTAGTTGTAGAACTTCTATTTTTGAAGCTCAGACCACTTGAAATGAATTACTGAATAAAATGTACTAAGACTTGGTGATTCTTCCATGTGGTGGAATATTTTATCAGTAGAATTATATTACTTTTTTGTTTTTTTTTTCCCTAAGGGAAAAACTTTTTTTTTCTTTTTTATTTTTTTAATCTTTCTTTTATTTTGGGGAAAATTTTTTTATAATATCTTACATGTCAGAAAAAGAAGAAAAGCATCAATTGGCAAATACAAAAATGCCTGGAGGACACAAAAGGTATACAATATCTACTGAATAGATGAAAAATATTCTCCAAACTAAATTGGTCCATCTACTGAAGGCTCTTTAGGAGAACACTGCTTTTATAATCTTTGGGATCCATCCTCAGCGGTTACTTACAAGTGACCAAAGGGGTAATAAAGATCACCTTCAAAACAATTCAATTTCCAGGACAGAAAATGGACAGTTAACCCTCTAGTGCCAGGTTGTTTTACATTGGAAGAAAGTAGGTCTTAGTATTTCAGTCACCTAAATTTGAGTTGTTGAAGAATTAATGCACTACACAGTTTCTCTGAACTCATTTATTTAGAGATAGGACATAGTCGTTCAAAATCTTGGAATATACTACTAACACACAGAATAAGGCTGGGGAATTAAGTTGAATTGTTATATTCCATATACATTAATAAATATTTTAAAAAGCAAATGTATATTTTAAAAGCTTCATTAAGACACAAATGACATATACAAGTATTAGCATTTCTACATTAATTGTCATAGTGCTTGATTTTCAGGTTGACAGATTATAATAACCTATATATTTTTATCACAGGGCAGCAAATACAAAAGCATTTTAAACATCTTCTCAACTGTACAGTGTACTGCTTATTCTTCAACATTCCCTCATTCTTCTGGCCTCAGATTACAGGTAGAGGGCATGCTGGGCACCAGCAGACTGAATCACATCAATTATCCACCACTAATGAGGTATAAAATCTATTATATATATATTTTGAATAGAAACTATTTTTGAATGCCAGAAAGAATGCTATTTTTGGCAGACTTGGAATTTCCTAGCTTTGCCACTAATTAGCTACATAATTGATTTAAGTCTGTGCTTCAATTTCTTCACTTAAAAATGAGAACATTGGACTACATTTTATTTAACACCAATGAAGCCTAGTTTTTGCACTTTCTTCTTGCCTTGTCAAAAGTTTACCACCTTTGTTTTTCAAAATTAACTTTTAAAGGGTTTTAAAACAACGTCCTTCTAACCCATGATTATCCTTTTCAAAACATTTGTCTAAATCTTTCAGAATTCCTACCATCTCCATTAAACTCCTGGTTGTGCATGTATTTATCATGATCCAAACAAAGTTCATTATATAGGTATGAAATAAAGTTATCCTACCAAGGGAAGATTTCAATCTAACTATCTTTCTGCTTTCTGCCAAATTTACTTTCTCTGAAGGCTATGTACCTTAACCACCATGTACAACCTATACTCTTTGTCAACTGAACACTCCCTACCTTATCTTTACATGAAGGGGTAAAGATAAGGTTCTTTAGACAAGTGGTGTTGAAGTGACTTGTTTCATACAATTTTACAAATAGCTAAGTTCTCTGCAATGTCCTGTAAATGAAAACATCAAAGGTTTCAAAAAGTAGCCATGAATTTCCTTTTATGGTTTCTAAAGTAGCTTAAGTTCTAACATAGTTTTAAAGTCAAACTGTCAAGCACACAGTTTTGCTTTCACTCTATATCACAAGAACAGAGCAGAGGATAAACCTAAGTGTTCACCTTTCCTAAGTCACCACTATACTCATAAAACTCTCCCCTTGTAATTAAGTCTAACACACATATCAATGGGATATGCAAGAAAATATTGAATAAAATGGCAAGTGGTCAATTCTAATTCATGCCAGACCAACAGTGGCAGAGTTACATGGGAAGCACACACACACACACACACACACACACACACACACACACAAACTTTACAAAAGTTTGGAATACTGTTAATTTCAAATACGCAATGATCAAAGTGGGACTTTCATGCCAGAAGCCCCATTCAGTCAAAATCACGATTTGTAAGAACAAGTGGTGCCACCAGTGTCCAAACATAGAGCACAATGCCAATCCAGCTGGAAGAGATCTTCACCCAGACAGCTGTCCACTGACTTTTCATCTCACGAGAAGGTTCATACCTAAAATTGAAGGAAAATAAAATAAAGGGGGTGGGGAGGGTGGGAGTAGATTATCAGTCACTAAGCTTTTAAGCTTCATTAGTCAAAAGTGTTCTTTATATACAATTTATGATAGCAGATATATAGTTGCTGCTTCTAATGTGCTGCCTTGCTTTCCATACATACTGCTTTAATCGCTACTGTGAAGGTAAAAATTAATAACTTTCTTTTAAAGAGTAAAGTACACAGGCCTTTCAAGCAGCTCTTTTACATAATACTCAAAGGCTCTTTATGTTATTTCTGGCTCAGTAGCTATTTATTATATGACAGAAAAATGAAATGTGACCTCTGGATAAGATGTTAGTATTACATAAAGGTCTTGTCAATCCTTTTCTGTTTTAAAGAACATAACCTGCTATTTGTTCAAAGTGTATATAACTCCCTTCTTCCCCCCCTCTGCAATGCCTTCTCAGATTTGAGAGACAGGAAAGAAAACACATCCCAAGTTTAGCTGATTTCTGTGTTAATAAGATAGCAAAAATCTTTTTGGTCTAAAGCCTTAAAATCTACTATTACTTCATAGCTACAGCTTATTGTTATTGAGAACTATTTGGATTCTGATAGCTAGATATGCTACAATGTAGGGATTTTAAAACATTCTTTAAAGACTGCTCTCAGAGAAATGAGGCAGAGAATGTTTTCTTTATATCCTTTGCTAATGTTCAAAGATTTCTTACAAATTGTATGGGGATTATGAACTAAAAGTTATCTTCCCAGAGATTAATTTGAATCTTAAGCCATATCTGTCAGTAATCATTTGGACAAAGTTAAACACTATAAATTGCAGCCTTCCTCTTACCAGAAAAAGATTTATGAATTAGCTTAGAAGTAATATAAAGGCATTCCTATAAGAAATGTCTTGGTTTCATAAAATTTACTTTTTTAAACTGAAGATTTATAACTATATGATTCTGTTATTTATTGCTAAAGCAAGGAAGGAAAGTCTGCATTTCTCACATTGATTGTACTATTCATTTAAAAAAATATATTGAAGTCTAAGAAGTACTTCATATCACATAGGTTTACAATGGTGTCATGAAAAGCCATCAGAATTCCCCAGCCAAAATTTTCATGAGATATAAGTACCTGTACCAGTTGGTAAGGGTCATCATGATATAAAGTGAAGCCAGGAAAAGCATGAAGTGGAAGAAGGAATAACTGTAAGTGACACCATCCCTTTCATTATCTACAGCTCGGTGAACATCATCTCCATCCTCCAGTGATCCATCACTTCTGGCTCCACCATCTTCTATTAGTGTTGATTCATCACTTGTTAGAGTCAGTTTATTAACCTGACTATTGTTCGAAGTACGGATGCTTCATGAGAAAGAATTGAGGAAAACAGAAGAAAAAAGGACATTTTCTTAAGAAACAATTCATAAATGAATAGGTGGACTCTTGTTAGAAAAAAAATAAATATATACATATAGTTTTTCTTACCTTGAATAAAACACACACAATAAAAAGAGGATTAGTCCTATAATTCCTTGGGCATGCCACCACTGGACAGACTGCCCTTCCTTTGGGACAGTGTTTGTTGTATTGTAGCCAATTATGCTCAGTAGACTTGGGTTACAATTTGTTTCTGTGATGAAGTAAGGTCAAATTAACATGTTAGAATAATACAAAAAAATAAGTTTTTTTTGAGGGCATACCTGGAATTTTCTAAAATGCTATAATACCCTTGCAAATTCAAAAGGTTTTGCTGGAAAAGAACCTAATATAATATAACACATGTAAAAAATACCCGGAGATATTTTCTAACAATGAGATCTTTTAATTTCTATAGCACTAATTTCCTACAAGGGCTTGGAAAAATTAAATCACTTCATTTTCAACCTTGTGCAGTAACCAACACAGGTATTATAACCTCTTTATAGATATGGCAATAGGTGAAATTTAGATGACATCTTTCTAAAGTAAGTAAAATTCTAGTAGCGGTAGGACCAAAATCCAGATGTTCTAAAATACAATGCACCAGCTTTTCTACTATATATTCTAAAGTTACAACATTGACTTTCCAAAGGTTATCAATTTGTAAGAGTACATTGTTAAAAAAAAAAAAGACAGCTTACACATACAACTACAGTTATTAGAATCCTAGTAAATGCATGGTTGAAATGACCAAGTGAGGCATAGAGACTTAATGTTTTTTCAATCTCCTTTACTCTTGTGTAAGAAAGAGTTAAAGTAGGGTTGGTAAAGTGCTCAATGAAACATTCCCAAAATATTGTTCTTCCTCCTACAAAGTCAGATATGTCAATTATTTATGAAAAAAAAAATCTGATCTTACTCCAACTAGTGATAAAGCACCTATAGAGTTTGTAAACTTGAGATTCAGATAACTTAACTTTATCATTTTATTTTTTAGGAAGAGGAAATGTTTTTTTTCTTTTCCTAAAAGCAATAATTAATTTCTCACTAATTTGTTTCCTCTCAAACAGCATATATTGATTTCTATTCCCATGGAATACAATATAATTGGCCTATAAATAAATTCATTACAGAGCCAAATTATATTCGATTGCAAGGCTGTCACAGACAAAAAGAATAACAATGTGAAAATATTTTATAGTTCACAACTGAGTAGTATGTATTTGAATAGCCTTTTCTTTTTATATATAACTATCTTATGCATTGTGCAAATTAGATACATTTCTTATGACCTTATAATTTTGTTAGGAAAGGAAGAAACTAAATGAAAAAAAACAAAAAAACAAAAAAAACAAAGAGAGTAATACATTAGAGATGAAATTGGTGTTATTTCCATACTCTTTATTCCTCTAGGAGCTTAATTTTTAAAAAACTTCATCTCACAAAATGATATCTTTGAAAAAAAGAAAAAAATACAGGACTCACTGAAAATAAATAAACTAAAACAAACAAAATATACCTGGTTCATTGGTCATAGCAGACCATGTCAAATACATTGTGTAGACTGTAATTACTGAAGACTGTAACAAACCAGATCTTGGCTGAGATTCCTACAAAGAAAATTAAGTAGCAGAGATAAAATATTCCAATGTCATTCAAGATTTACGAAAATTCAGAAATGTAGAGGCTTCAAAAGAACTAACGATATAAAGTGCATACTTGGATTTTGGGCAGTATAGACATTACAGAAGCACCAATGCACAGGAGCATATTCACACTGATGAAGGCCTTATTTTCTGAACAACTGTCTGGATGAGTATAGTAGACAAAGAACAGGACTATAGCAACTAAAGACAGCAGATAATTCAGAGTTGTAGCTGACAACAAGGCTGTGAAAAAAATATAATTGGACAATAATTAGATTGTATCACAAATAATCTATCATTTTATTCAAAAACGTTTTTAAGCAACTACCATTGTTCTCATTCTGCAGGCTATAAATGTAAGGAAGAAAATTAATTCTGAATTTTATCACTGAAGTGTTTGATAGTCTTTACACATAGCTCACTATTATGGATATATTGTCAAAGACAAGAAATCAGTAACATATTTATATGATTTTTATTAGTAGTAATATGTTTATTCCAGAGTTTACAAAACACTTTCACATACATTAGCCATTATTTTAAAATTAAAGAAAAATAACTGGAAGGGGAATATTCCTTAAGATTTTGAAAGAATCATAATTATTTGGTTAAACAGGGGATTTAAGAAACATAAAATCTTTAGTTTCATTGTTAAATCTTAAGCCCACAAAACAAGGATTTTTTCCCTCTTTGACAAAAATCTTAAAAATACTTATATTAAGCAAGGGTAAGTCATTATTATTTAGTAAGACAATCTACGTTTTGTCTATATTAATCTTAACATTTACAATACATTTTAGTCTTTGATCTAATATATGCTCAATATATATGTATTAATATGGATTTGCCTCATTGACTGGGGATCCATCCAACAAATATTTATTGATTGTCTACAATGTTCCAGGCCCTGGGGCAGAGCAGGGAGCAAAACAGACAGCAGTCCCTGCATGAGACCTTGCATTCAAGAATGAGGTATTTTACCTAAGTGAATTTTCCAAATAGCTAAAGGCTATTTCTTTGAGCACCAAACTCTTTTCAATTTAACCACTATGGTCGAAC
>PVKH010019003.1:0-14967 GCA_004027955.1 Chaetophractus vellerosus
AGAAGAGAGACAATAGGAGACAAGGCAGAGCAGGGAGCTGAAGTGGCACAAGAGATTCAGTGCTTCTCTCCACCCCAGAGGGTCCCAGGATCGGTTCCCAGTGCCACCTAAAGAGAAGACAAGCAGACACATTAGAACACAGAATGCAGACAGCAAGCTCAAAACAACAGGGGGGGAGGAGATAAATCATTAAAAAAAAAAGAGTGTGTGATTAAGACATTCTCAGATAAACAAAAGCTGAGGGAGTTCATCACCACTAGACTGGCCCTATAAGCAATGCTAAAGAGAGTCCTTCAGACTGAGAGGAAAGGACATTAGACAAAGGATTGAGTGACATAACGAAATAAAGACCTGTGGTAAAAGTAACCATTTAGGTAATTATAAATGCCAGTACTACTGTATCATATTTTTTGGTATATAACACCACTTTTTACTTCTTACAGGTTCTAAAATGTAAATACATAAAAAGTGGTGAATATAATGTAAAAAGATATAACTTAAAACAAGTACAACAAAAAAGGTGGGGAGACCAGAAGGTATAGGGACACTTTATATGTATGCTATTGAAGTTAAGTTGGTGTCAACTCAATTGTGAAAGTTATAGATTTAGTATGTTAAATTTTAGGCCATGGTATCCACAAAGAATATTTATGAAAAAAAATATATTCAGAAAGAAATAGAACATATTCAAATTAACACAATAAAAAATCAAATAAATATGAAAGTAGGCATTCATTGAAGAATTGAGGGGCAAAAAATATATAAGACTTACAAAGACCACATAGCAAAATGACAGAGGAAAGGCCTGCATTTTCAGTAGTGACTTTAATTTTAATGGATAAACCCTCCAGTCAAAAGGCAGAGATTGGCAGAATGGATTTTTGAAGTATAATACAACTATATGCCCTTTACTAGAGACTCAGTTTGAATTCAACACACATAAGCTGAATGTGAAAATATGGGAAAAAATATTTGTCATGCAAATAGTAACCAAGAAAGAGCTGAAGTAGAATACTGGATGTAGCTTAGTTAAGTGCCTGCTTTGCATGTATGAGGCCCCAGTTTTAATCCCCAGTACCTCATAAAAAAGAGAAAGAAAAAAAAACCAGAGCTAAGGTAGCTATACTAATATCAGGTAAAATGGACTTTATTTCAAAAACTTTTACAAGGCACAAGAAGGTCACTATATATTGATAAAGGGGTCAATTTAACAAGAAGACATAACAATTATAATATATATGCACCTAATGGCAGAGCTCCAAAATATATGAAGCAAATATCGACAGATTTGAAAGGAAAAATAGACAGTTCTACAATAATAGTAGGAGGCTTCAATACATCAACTTTAACAATGGATAGAACATCTAGACAGAAAATCAATAAGGAAATGGATGATACTCTAAATTGACCAGATCTATACAGAACACTTCACCCAACAGCTGCAGAATATACATTCTTCTCTGTGCACAAGGATCATTGTCTAGGAGACACCAGGTTAGGTCACAAAACAGGTCTCAATAAATTAAAAAATAAACAGTGTATCTTCTCCAACCACAATAGAATGAAGCTGGATATCAATAACAGAAGGACAACTGGGAAATTCACAGCTATGTGGAAGTTAAGCAATGCCCTCTTAAACAACCAATGGTAAAAGAAGAAATCACAGTGGGAAAAGGAAATATTTTGAGGCAAACGAAAATATAAACACAACATACTAAAACTCATGGGATGCAGCAAAAGCAGTGCTGAGAGGGAAACTTATAGCTCTAAATGCTTACACTAAAAGAGAATAAAGATTTCAAATCAGACACCGAACCTCATAACTATAGGATCTAGAAAAAAGATCCAACTAAAGTAAACAAGCAAAAGGGAGAAAACAAAAAGATTAGATTAGAGAGAATCAAGGTAACCAAAAGTTGGTTCTGTGAAAAGATCAATAAAATTGAAAAACCCTTAGCTAGATTGACAAAGAAAAAAGAGAGAGGACACAAATAACTAAAATCAGGAAAGAAAGAAAAAAAAGGAGGAACATTCCTACTGACCACACAAAATTTAAAAAAATTATAAGAGGATACTATGGGCAGTAACTATATACCAACAAATCAGATAACTTAGAGGAAATGGACAAATTCCTATAAAGAGGGATTGATGTGGCTCAAGGGATTGGGCACCTCCCTCCCACATGGGAGGTCCCAGGTTGAGTTCCCGTGCCTCCTAAAGAGAAGATGAGCACACAACAAACACACAGAGAGCAGACAGCGAGCACAAACAACAATGGGAAGGGAGGAGGGAGAGAAAATTTAAAAATAAATAAATCTTTTCTAAAAATTCCTATAAACACACTGACTCATGAAGAAATAGAAGATCTCAAGAGAACAATAACAAGTAAAGAGTTTGAATCAGTAATCAGAAACCTCCCAACAAGGGAAAGCCAGGATCAGATGGCTTCACTGGCGAATTTCACCAAAATGTTCCAGTCCTGCTCAACCTCTTCCAAAAAAACTGAAAAGGAGAGAGCACTTTGTAATTCATTCTATGAATCTATGATTTAAAGGGGATATGTTAGATTGTATATACAGTAACAGAATGAATTTTTTTTAATCCATGGAACTACACAAACAGTGAATCCTAATTTAAACCATGGACTTTAATTAATAGTATAATTTTTTAAATGTGCTATCATCAATAGTAATAAATGTTCCACACCAAAGAAAGGTGCTAGCGGTGGGGTGGTATAGAGGAATCCTGTCTATTTTGTGCATGATTATTCCATAAACTCACAATTTCCCTAATAAAGGGGAAAGGGGGAAATTTTTAAAAATTGATGACTGGCTTCCACTTTAAGTGGTATATTTCATTACCATTTTGTCGTTGAGTCCTTTCCTATTTAGTCTTACTGTATTTCTTCCTCTTTATTTCCATATATCTGTGGTTCAATAATCTCACATAATTTACTGGATTCCATGGACCTTCCCTGGTATAATAATAATATTTATTTAAAACTGTAAACAAACATATCTTCTGATCCCTACGTATTTGATTTTCAGAACTCATGTTTAAAAAACTAGGACTAAACTCCTTTTAGCATACACTGGTTCCCATAAAAATTTAACAATGTCGACCCCTACTTATTCCTTGAAACATTTTCTTCTCTTGAGTTGTATAGCATCCTGATGTCCTGGTTTTCCTCCCACCTCATGGGCTGAATGTACTTGTCCATATATCCTGGCTCCTTCCCTGTATCTCAATGTCAGCTAGCCTAAGATATTAGCTCTTATTCTTCTCCACATACACTGACTCCCTGTGGGGTCTTATCCTGTCCCATACTCTGAAGGTTCCTAATTCTATATGTCTAGCCCAACAACATCCTGTAGGGTTTGCTGCTCTCTGACTAGTTCCTTCCTAGGCACTTCTACTTGGATGCCCAGTCAGCCCTTCTGACTGCACATATATTAAATCAAGTCTTGATTATATTCCCTCTAGCCCAGCTAGACCCATGTCCATAACTGTGACCACTTTCATCCCATTACTCAGGCCAAGAAGGTCCTGACCCTCTCTCCTCACCATATATTCAAACTGTGAGCAAGTTCTAATGATTCTACTTTCAAATATAATGTAAATCCAACCAATCTTCACCATTTTTAAGGCTAAGCCACCATCATCTTACAACTGTGTTAATGGAACAGCTTTGTAGTTGGTTTCCTTTCCTTGACCCTTGTCTTCCTAGAGCTCATCTCTCCTCATAGCCTCAGCTGCTGAGACTCTCGTTTCTGTCAAATGACAGGGTCAAAAATGGTGGTGCTCTCCTTTCTGATGTGCCTCCATTTTTTATTGGACACAGCAAGAGCCCAGAGATGCAACCTGAGTCATGCCACACTGACATAGTCCAATTGAAAAGTTTGCTCACACCCACAGGAGTGGACCAGCCCACAAACATAATCTTTCTCTTTTTGGGATTCATAAAATAATTTCAAATTGCCACAGATGGGAATACAATCTTAGCTCCTCTTCCTGGCCAGCAAGGCTCCTGTGATCTGGCCTTTCTTCCACTCCCCCCACCATAACAGTTTCATGCCCCAGCACTCCCTTCATTGGCTTCACTCCACTACATTGGTTTTCTTACTATCTCTCAAGCATCCAAGCTTGCTCCCTCTTTTGGTGTTTGCACTTAGTATTGGTTGTTAATATCCTTCCCAAATTCTTCCTACACTTTGGCTTCCTTCACTTTGGTTTTGATGTCACTATCACCTCCTGAAAGAGTCTCTCTCTATATGCACTAAGTTAAAAGCAAGTTAAAATAACTTTTTCCTACATCTCTCTCTTTCCCCAAGTGTTGCTCTGTTCTCCTTCATAGCACCGCCTGACATTAACTGTATTTAATTTGCCTGTTTGTTTCTTGCCTGCCCCATCATTAGAATGCAAGCCACATACATACTGAGATGTGTCTTGTACATCTGGCCCAACTGGTCCTTGAAATAGACCCTTAATAGATATTTGTTAGATAAATAAATATGTGTGATTTTTGTAGTATTTCTTGGCACAGTTTTACACAGCACATTTACAATGTAAAAGAAAATAAATATATACAAGTAATTATCAACTATTCATTAATACAGCTTTTATTTTTTAACCTGAGGGTTGTGAAAAATTTAATCATGTGTTTTGTGAATAAAGATGAGGGACAGTGAATTCCATTTTTTTCTGGGAATAATTTTAGGTATTTTTATGTTTCTATTATCCTATGTTTTTTCTCAATATCATTTTGATTATATTGGGATAATTTCATTTTGACCCCTCCGTTTTTTCTTAATATGTGGTTCTTATATGTGAAAACATTTTTACAAGGGTGGAAGCATCAATAAATAACAACTAATAAAGGCCAATCTACATACAAAGACTTTGAAGATTCATTCTAAAAGGCCCTGAGGGGAAGTGGATGTGGCTCAAGTGATTGGGTTCCCATCTACCATATGGGAGGTCCCAAGTTCAATTCCTGGGGCATCCTGTTGAAGGCAAGCTGGCCCATGCAGCGAGCTGGCCCGTGAGGTGAGCTGGCCCATGCAGAGAGCTGGAGTAACAAAAAGAGACAAAAGAGGTGAGACAATGAAAGATGCAACAAACCAGGGAGCTGAGGTGGCTCAATTGATTGAGTGTCTCTCTCCCACATCGGAGGTCCCAGGGTTGGTTCTTGGTGCCTCCTAAAGAGAAGACCAGAAGAGAAGACAAACAGACACAGAGAGCACAAAGCAAATGGACACAGAGAGCAGACAGTGAGGCACCAAAAAAAAAAAAAATACAAGGGGGGAGAATAAATAAATAAATAGCAAACCTTGGAAAAATAAAATAAAATGCCCTTAGAACTTTTCTGGGGGGAAAAAAAAGGATTTTTCTGGGAATTGTATGAAATTTCATGTCTTCACGGTGAAAATGAATGTGAAAATAAGAAAGAGCAAATTTCTTTTTATATCAATAAGAATACCAACGTAAATAATCCATGTCAAATTTTTTTCCCCATGTCAAATTTGATGAAGCTGGCAGGCCTTCCCAACATCAGCAAAGTAAAGAATTTATTTTAAAAACCTTTTTGAAAATTTTTATTTTCTGATTTTATTGTACTGTTTAAATTATATTTTTCTTTCATGTTGGTCAAGGTCTCAGTATTGCCAACTAACTTGTGCTGACAGGACTTTACAATTAAAAGCAAATTATCTTCTCAGAGCATCTTGGTGATGTATTTTATCTCAAGGTGAAACTCAAGAAACACACAAACATAACTAAAATTCAAACTGGTAACTTCTGTAGTCATGTCCTTCTTTAAAATGTTTAAATGGAGTCCTAGGAGATAAGACTTCCTTCCGGGAAGAAAAGGATATATAATCAATGAATCATGTAATTAAATATATAGCCTTGAAGTGGAAGTGATTGTTTCTATTAGAAGTGGTGACAGGTAGATGAAGCATAAGCCCTCTTAGCTGTTGAGAATGTGAATGAATAGATAGCAATTTTAAAAGGGTATTTAACTTAGAATCACTCAGGATACTTAGCAGTAAAGGAAGAGAAATATGGAGCTTTATAATATAGCATTCAACTCTAAGAACCCTAGATGTCATGAACAAAATCATCAGAAAAAGCTTTTACTAAACACTGGCGAATACACTAATATTCTTTTCTTTAAAACTTAATTCACTTTTGCTTGGAAGCTATCACAATTTTTTATGGAAAATTTGATTTCTTGTATTTTCAACATTATAGCACAGATGCATTCATAGTTTCATGATATAACATTGTCCCAGCACATACCTGGTTGTTTGTGATAGCATTTGTAGCACATGCTCATCTGTTATCCAACTTACACCACTTTTCTTGTAATGTAATAGTTAAAAATAAACAACTCCAAGCTCTTCGCTTCAGTACCTCTCTCCATGTTGGTGACACATTCAAGTTTGTCCCTTAACCCAGACCTCTCCTCCTAAGTCCATGCCCATAGGTCCAAGGGCAAATGACCACCTTCTCTTCCATAAATATGCTGCTCTACCTCAACTTTGTGAAGTGAAACTCATCATTAATGCTATCCCTTGAATCTGATTGTCATATTGCTTTGTGTCACCCTAGCCAGAAAACTCTCTTACCCAATTCTCTAATCAGAACTGCTGAGGAAACTAACTCCTAAATACCACTTGAATCCAAATCCTCTTTAAATTCCTACTAACCCAGTGCAAATTCAAGCTTTCATCATACCTGTTTCTATTTCACCAGCCCTCTGGATCCAATCATTACTTTATATTGTTGCCTGGTTCACATCTCTCAAACCCAAGTCTGGTCATATAGCTCCTTCATAAATTCTTTCTATTGAATTATATTACTTAGCATAAATTCAGACACCTTAACACATCAGCCATAATTAAATACTTATGCCTCTAGGCACCTCTTCTCTAAACTACCCTTCCCATGATACTTGAACCTCTTCTCTTATAGCTTTTATCACGCTAGATTCTAACTAGTTACCCCTCCCATGTTTCTGACTAGACTGTGTGCTGATTGAAAGAAGTCGAGTACGGCTTTCATCTGTACATTTTCAATGCCAAGCACATAGAAAGTGCCTGAAAAATGTTGAATGAATGAATAAATAAACTCAAATTAATAGATCAAAGGATGATGCTGAGTTAATGATGAATCTTCATAGGTAACATTTGTTGCTGAAAGTATTTCAAAGGAGTTGTTTCAACCCACAGGAAAGTCTACTGGGCTGACTAGGGGGGGGAAATATTTGCAAGGATGGCCTTGGATGGTTCTAAAATAAACCATCTGAATTGTACACACTGAAAGCTGTTCCAGGCTGTGTATCATCAGTGATGGTTTCTCCATTATCAGCCTTAGTCATCCAGCTAACTTGACTGGTCACCCTTAAAACTGGACATTTTTACAGCTTAACTCTCTCACCATTGTCAGTTTAGCTTGAAGGCAATTTATGGAAGGCCCAAGTTAACGTAACTTAAAAGGTCACAGAACTTTAATAAAAGACTAAAGGCTATCATCATTTATCTGCTTTCTTTTATGGCCCTTTGTGAGATGCACAGAAGTAACATTAATAATTCTTGGAGGTTCTTATTAAGGTGCTTCAAAAATATAAAATTGAGAACTAGAAAAGGTATAAAAGCTACCATAAGTGCATGATAATGGAATACTCAGATTTTACCATCTCAAAGCAAAGCTTTTTTATTTATATATTTTTAATTGTTTAAAAAAAGATACTTAGATTAAATAAATGTTATATAAAAAATATAGGGGATTCCCATATGCCCTGCTCCCAACCCCTCCCACATTCTCCCATATTAACAACATCCTTCATTAGTGTGGTACATTTGTTACAATTGATGAACACATTTTGGAACATTGCCATTAAGCATGGATTATAGTTTACATTGTGTTTTACACTCTCTTTTGAAAGATTTTTGCTGCTCTGCATCCAAGAAGGTTCTCCTCAAATGGCCTTCCCTTTTCACAAGATTGCACAGCTTCTGGAGAATCAAAGGTGGTCCCTGGCATGCAAGACCTTGGCTGCTACCTGCAGCTCCCACCTAGAGCTTAGCCCTCCACGGCATGTAGTAATAAATGCGTATGCAGGACCATGCTGAGAAACCAAAGCTCTCTCCACAGTCCGAATGGGAAATGATAATGTGAGCCATTGGTTTCCAGTATCTCCTGCCCACATGGTAGGTGTCCTAAGGAAGTGGAATCAATGCATCCTATAGGACACTGCTCTCTAAATTTTGACATGTTTCAAGACTGGCTCATGTTAATGACATGGTCACGAAATCTTATGTTATTGTCTATTGAAATCCAGGTGGATGTTTTCATTTCACTTTGAATCAGATGGAAAGTGGACATACTTGGAGATGGACCAGCGGAAAAAAAATCACCTCTGGGAATGGTAACTTACATTTTTTAAATACTTGCTATAAGCCAGGTAGTCCTGTAATTGGGTTACTTATGTGGACTTATCAAATTCTCAAACCAAGGTATAGAGAAGATGAGTTTCTTGTTCAAGATCACAAAGTGGTAAGCAGAGGAGGGAGAACTCAAAGCTAGGCAGTTTGGTGCCAAAGCCTTTGTGACTATCTACTCCTGCAAACTGGTCAGGAAACAAAATATGATCTCCAGAGACCGTTATATGAAGTAAAACAAGAGGGAAATCTTTGCATTAAAAAAAAAATAATAATGGAATAGATTCAACAAAACCAGCCAGTTTACCAGGTATTTTTGCCAGACTGTGAACATTTCTGTTCACCAGTTAAAGCACTGCTTTAAATGTCAGTTCTTGATAGTGCTCAAAATGTCAGTAATGTACTAACCTCCTTCATCCAGACTGACTCATGGCAATTCCCCATAAAGCAAGGAAATGACAATCATAGAAAATATAACTACCTCTTTCCCAACTACACTGTCCATTGTCTTTTCAGTTCAGGCCAGTGATAACTGGTACTAATTTGCAGGTACAAGACAGAATATCTAGAAAATCATGTATATTTTCAGCTTTTTTATTACATTTAATTTCCTGCATATTTCTTTATTTTGTAAATGCATTCCATGAATTTATGTTATAATATGTACTTTGTATTACAGGTGATTCATTCATTTAATAAATATTTATTGAGTGCCAGGCATTCTGATATGGCTCTGTTGTAGTTAACCTATGGTAGCATAGTGTGAAATAATTTTTTACGTTCACATTTTGTGATCCTCCTAGAAAAGCTTCTAAATAATTAAAGTTTATTTCAAATTAAAATGAAGTTAAAACATAAGCTTTGGTACATGAATTTGTAATGAGATCATAATTCCAAGGAAATAGAATTTCTCAATTATGATTAGTCTATTCTTTTAACTCAAAACCCTTTATCCATACTTCAGGTTTGCCCAAGTTACACTTTAGACAGTCTACATTCAGGAATTTTTGTTGAAATATACCAGTAGAGTATGGTCAAGTGGTATTCAAACAGCTCACTCTAACTGGGTAATTTGAGAAGACTTACTTTAGGTGTACATAGTATTTTAGGAAATAAGTACGAAATAACGAACAGTGCTCCTCAGAGCTAGAACCAGTGGAGCAGGAGAACGTCTGAGCGTGTACAGGCCTGGCAGAATAAAAAGAGGAAACAATTCCTGGAACACAGAGAGAGTAGATGAAAATGGCGGGAATGAGGGCTTTGGTGCAAAGATGCAGCCAGCGCCTCTTGATCCACAGGGAATAGCCACCCAAAAAAGCCCCTCACTCCCTTCCCGCCCTTTGACCTTCCCGGAGGACATCTTATCGACCAAGCTCAGCAGAAAGCCAGAGATCAAGGGAAACAGTGGGTGTAACTGACTCAGGCAGAGTGGAGAAGGTGGGGAGAAGGTAGGAGTGGGTCCAGAGGGCTGAACAGAAGACAGCACACAGTTTCTCTGTCACTTCTATGCTATAAGAATTTCAACAGCTTCTTGAAGAGTAGCCATTCAAAATTTACTTGAGAAGAGTAGTAGAGTAATTGCTTGGATTATCTTCCCTCTTTTTCTCTTCTAACTGCCTTTTGCTCTAAAATTGAGTTCACCATTTAGATAATCCTCATAAATTTTAGGTAGAAATATTTGAAAAACAGATATAAAATAATTTGCTTGCTTATTACTCTAAATAATTTTGTTAACTCTCTACTTATCCTAAATCGTGAGGGGAAAAAAGAACTAAAATAGTTTAAAAGTAGTAAAGGCAACAATTGAAATACAAATTAGAAGAAAGCAAAGGAGGATGTGTGCAATGAGAAAAATGCCTGTTGTTTTTTATGGCATAAGCTTCCCAAGATAGTATCTTGAAAACCAGGTGCCAAATGAATGAATGAATGAATTGGTAGTAACACATATGAAGGTATAAAACCAAAGCAGTCACTGCTGTGGCAGGAAAAGTTCCTGACTGTTCTCCCATATTTTACTCTGATGCCTCATACCACCTTCATTGTAAACTGCATGTAATATGACTTGCTGACATTTCTGGCTTTCTGACACTTAAAAATTCTTTGAGAAAAGGCACTACACACTATTAAGAGCACTCAGTAGGAGCTCAATTTTTTTTTTTTTTTTTTTTTTTTAGGTACCAGGAGCGAAGGATTGAACCTGGGACCTTGCATGTGGGAAGCCGGTGCTCAACCACTGAGCCACATTGGCACCCTGTTTTGTTTTGGGTTTTTTTGTTGTTGTTGTTTTTTCATTTGTTCTGCTTGTTGTTCGTTTCTGGCTTTTTTTTAGGAGGCACAGGGAACCAAACCCGGGACCTCCAATGTGGGAGGCGTGTGCTCAACCACTTGAGCCACATCCATTCCCAATTCATGTTTTTAACTCAGTTAATGTTGCAGGAATTACAGCAATAATTGCTGTGATGGTTAGGCTAATGTGTCGACTCGGCCAGGTAATTGTGTCCAGGTATTAGGTCCAGGAAGCACTGGGCTAATTGTAATACAAGAGCATTTATGGACTTCGATCACCAGTGAGTTTACTGCATGGATGGCTGATTACATCTGCATCAATCAGGGAAATTGGATCAAGAATGGATGATGCTTTTATCCATTCAGTTGACTGCCATAAAAGGGAAGTGATTTCAACATTCAGAGAGAATTTCCCAGCTCATCTTTGGACAGCCAACTCTCCCAGAAACTCATCAAGGACCCTTCATCAGTTCTTCATCGGAGCCCCTGGCTTGCAGCCTGCCTGCAGAACCTGGACTTGTGCATCCCCACGGTCACATGAGAGATTCTTATAAAATCTTATATTATTAACAGATATCTCCTATTGATTCTGTTTCCTGAGAGAACCCTGACTAAAACAATTGCCAAGGATATTTCAACAGTCTGACATACGAGCTACTGGATATGAAGTTGGTACAAAGGAAGTCAGAGGGCCCCTGAATAAAAGTGGAATATGGAAGTTTGAAAGCAAAAATAAGACAAAGAGCTTATTTGAGCACTTAAACACCTGTGACTAAAGATCTCTTTAATAAAGATAGAATGCAATGAAACAAGACGACACCCATAGACATCAGATAGGATTTTTATTTGTTTATACTTATCATTAGTAAACATATAGATTTCATGTTATATATATATATAAGTATTTATATTACATATATGTTACATAACAATATAGGGGACTCCCATATGCCCTCCTTCCTACATCTCCCACATTTTCCCACGTTAACAGCATCCTTCTTTAGTGTGGTACATTCATACAATTGATGAAAACATTTTAGAGCATTGCCACTAAGCACGGATTATAGTTTACATTGTAATTTACACTCTCTCACACTCAATTTTGCAGGTTTTGGCAAGATATGAAATGGCCTGTATCTGTCATTGCAATGTCATTCAGATGATTCCCAAGTCCCCAAAATGCCCCCATATTTCACCTGTTTTTCCCTCTCCCTGCCCTTAGAACCTCTAGTGGCCCTGCCTCCACATGAATGATATCATTCCTTCCATTGCTAGAATCACAATAAGTCTATAGTAGAATATCAGTAAGTCTACTTTAATCCATAGTTCATTCCCCAATATGTTTTTATACCAACCTTTATCATTACTAAATATGAATAGCATTAATTGTATGCTGTTTTGGCCTTCATCATAAAATTCCCTCAAAAAGATTGGATCTTTATCCTACACCATCTATCACAGAATCTTAGCTTATTGAGAGATTAAATATAAACATCAATATCAGACAGAACTGGAAGAAGATATAAGTGAATATTTTTATTGTAATGGGGCTGGAGCAAGTCTTTCTAAGGAAGACACTAAAGACTGAAACTATAAAGATCAGTCTATTTGACCACTAAAATATTTTAAATTCAGCACATCAAATTATTCCTTTTGTGTATTCCTTTTTTTTTTAAATTAAAAACTTTTCCCTCCCTGAAATGGCTCCCTCATCTGTTTGCTCATTGTTTTTGCTTGTTGTTTGCACTCATTGTCTGTTCATTGTCTGCTCATTGTCTGTTTTTTTCTTTAGGAGACACTGGGTACCAAACCAGGAACCTCCCATGTGGGAGGTGGCACTCAACTGCTTGAGTCACATACACTCGCTGCTTGTTTGTTTTTGCTTGTTTTCTGCTCACTGTCTTGCTCGTTGCTTTTGCTCCTTGTCTGCTCGTTGTTTGCTTGTCTTCTTTAGGAAGCACTGGGAACCAAACACAGGACGTCCCATGTGGGAGGCAGGCACTCAACTGCTTGAGCAACATCCACTCCCCATTTTGTGCATTCTTAAGTCCCAATTTAATAAAAACCTTTGAGAGTCCCGTAAATGCTTGAATCCAGTAGGATCCAACCAACTGGATCTAACCTACTGTTGAGTAGCCGGGACATTGTAGTGTTTTCTACTCAGCATCAGGCCTGGAGAGATGCCTAGCAAGTACCAGAGAAAGGACATCAAGTTTCTGGTAATTATTTAAGGTACCTACACAGGGTTTATCCCTGACTGAAGAATGGTATATCTTGTGACACAAGATATATTCAGATAATAGGGTTTCAGTTTTGGAGTCCTCGTGGAAAGTCCTTTTATTGAGGAGGGTAGGAGGCATAGATTATAAAAAATTATTTTTTAAGTATTTTTAAAGAAGTTTTAGAGTACAGAAAAGTTACACTGAAAATATAGGGAATTGCCCTCAAGAATGAGGAATGAACAAACATAAGTGAGGAATGCAGCTATGGACCAAAGTAGACTTACTATTATTCTAGCAATGGAAGAACTTGTAACATTGATATAAAGACAGTGGTTGCCAGAGGTTCTGAGGGGAGGGAGAGGGAAGAACAGGTGTAACATGGGGCATTTAGGGACATTGGAATTGTTTTGCATGACATTGCAATGATGGTTACAGACCATTATACATTTTGTCAAAACCTATAACATATGCAGTGCAAAGTGTAAACCATAATGTAAACTACAGACCATGGTTAGTAGCAATGCTTCAAAAAAATCTGTTCCTCAATTGTAACACATGTACCACACTAATGAAAGAGACTATTAATAGAGGGAAATGTGAGAGGGAGAGGGGGTGGGGTATACTGGAATCCCCAATATTTTTTATGTAACTTTTATGTAATCTAAGACTTCTTCAAAATAAAAGAAAAGAGAAAATATAGGGAATTCCTATATACCCCACCCTTCCCCCTCTCACATTTTCATATTAATAGCATCTTTCATTAATGTTGTATATGTGTTACAATTGATGAACAAATATTGAAGCATTGCTACTAACCATGGTCTATAGTACTAATTCCAAAAAGGAATTATAGTTATTTTTATCCTTAACTACATTAGCACAGGCAACCTAATATAACAGTAATTTATGCAATTCTCAAAGAAATTTCAAAGGTGTCTAGGCAACACTTCCATTGCTAAGTAACATACATTGAATATTGACAATATCCATGCTCAGCCAAAATTGGACTGTATTCCTGGTAGTGGAAGCATTCAAGACAGAAATATTATTCTGACCGGTCTTCCTATTTCCATTAGGAAAAAAAAGAAGAAGAAGAAAAGAAATGGAACCTTTACTTTAAAATTAATGCTGTGGACTAGCTTTGAAGACAGGCTGAAGGAGCTTTCAGATCCATTATATCCTCTATTCTCATACATATTTCTATCAATTTCTTCTCTGTTGTTCAATGTCACATAATAATGAATATATTAATATCTTCATAGTCAAAGGGCTAATGTATAAATATTTTTCTGTCTTTCTTCCATAAATTACATAAGTAGTATTTTGTATATTTATATTGAGCTGGCATAAAGTAATAGCTATCACTTAAAAAGAAAATTACTACAATGAAATACTGTTTATTTCCATGATAATATTTAATATATTTTTATTTTTACATTTTTTTAAATATTGACTCAATAGTCTTCAGGCTCTTCTTGAAAAGTAAAGAGAGAAGATATAATAATTTCTCTCTCTTTTTTTTTAAAGATTTATTTATTTATTTATTGTTACATATCCCTCCCCTTTTTCTGCTTGCTCTTGCTTGTGTGCTCATTTTTTGTGTTCTTCTGTGTCTGCTTTGTCTCCCCCCCCCCGCTGCGGCGACGCACCGAGTTAGCTCACGGCACAGGCAGGCAGCTTGTCCAGCTTGTCCGTTCGCAGGCGGCTTTGCTCCATATGCAGGCAACTCGCCCTGCCCATGGCAGCTTTTGCCCTGCCCGTGGCGGCTTTACCCTGCCCGTGGTGGCTTTGCCCTGCCTGTGGCGGCTTTTTTGCCCTGCCCACAGCGGCTCTGCCTGCCCACTGACAGCTTTGCCTTCTCAGGCGGTCTGCTCACTGGGAGAGGTCCCAGGGAACCGAACCCCAGGCCTCCCATGTGGTGTACCGGCGCCCTATCCACTGGTCTACAGCCGGCCCCGATAACTTCTCTTTTATAAAAAACAAATTTTCACACACTTAAGGAATTATAAATTGCC
>PVKH010019004.1:0-14973 GCA_004027955.1 Chaetophractus vellerosus
ACTTACAGCGCCGGGTCCTCAGCCCAAGCCGCGGCGTTCTCCAGTCGCCGAAGACTGCGCTGGAGATCCAGGAAGCGCGTCAGTCAAGGTTCCCAAGCCTAGCTTATGTTTACCCGGGTTTAGTTAAATGTAAATTAGGAACTTCCTCTCTGGGTATAAAAGCATCTGGTTCCCGTTGCCACTGTGTCGCGTCATAAATATGGAGGTGTCATACACACGCATCTGGGTACCTTTTCTTCCAAAACCAAATTCTTCAAAGCTTGAAGGCCTCTAGAAGCTTGGAGGGCTTTGCTAATTAATGCTGGATTGAAAGAAGTTTGAAGGCACTTAGAGCACCCCACTCCATTGTACAGGATGTAGCCAGCCCGTTTGTCGTCCGCAGAGCTCCACATGGTAGAAACATATGAGGTTTTTTTGTTTGTTCGTTTTAAAATCCATGTTCTGTCCACTTTTCCCAGGGCTTCTTTCATTTTGCTAAGCGATGTAAAAGGAAATTACCAGCGTGGACTTCTGGGAGAACAAATATTCCTTTATTACCATGATTTAGTCAATGCACTCTGTTTATTTTTTATGCCTTTCTAAATCGTTACTACTATGGCTCTAAAATATGTTAGAGTTATATTGGTTTTACTGACTGCTGTTTTTCATCATCCAGGATTTTATTGTTTGAACATTTATTAAGCATTCATAACATTCTAGAAACTCTACATATTATTGCCAGTCACTGCCTCTCAAGACCGTTAAATATTTAAAGAAATAAATACTGCCATAGCTACCCTATGTTTAAACAGTGACTGGTTGGCTATGACCCTAAGTGAAGGGCTAGGAATAAAGTAATTGCATCTGTAACCTTCCAAACTGCTGTTCAGCAACTTCTATGTAACACTGTCTGATAGGTTATTATTGAAGTGACAAGATGCTTCAGGTAGTTTTATGTATTAGAAACTGATTTTTTTTAATTGGAGCTTGAGAAATAAAAAAGTTAGTCCAAAGTAACTAAATCCATACCATTGGTAAATTAAAAATGAAATTTTATTAAACAACTTATTTCAGCTAATGACAGATATTCTATATTTCAACTAAATACAGCTATTCTGTACATTTTATTGTGTGTGTGTGTGTGTGTGTGTGTATACACACACACATTCTGTTATGGTTTTACCCAACAGCCCTTCACTAAAGGACTGACTACTTTCTCATCACCAGTGTCTTGGTGTAAATTTCTGCCTCAACCTGCTTGATTAATGTCTTGATCTCCTTATACTCCTACTTACCATATAGATGTGTGATTAACAAAGATCTATCAGAACATGGAGCAGTTACACAGTCCCCTGTTATTATAGTACCTGGCTCTGTCATCCTAGTTTTTCTAGACCTATTCTGTTGCCACTCCTGCTCTCTAGGCTACAATTACCTCCTCCTTCCTGCTCTCTTGGCATGCTGTGCTTTTGTGCATTACATTACACTGTTCTGGCTCTATTTCCTCCTTGCTGTGCTCTGCATCTGCTCTTGGGAGGGATGGAAACAAATATTTATTAACCTCCTACTAAGTTCCAAATACTAGACTGAGGGTTTCCCATAGGATGCCCCAGTCTTCCAAGGCCCTGCAATCTAGCTCCCTGCCCACACTGCCCGACTTCCTGAGGTGCATCCCTCCTCCCTCTCTTACTCTTCCAGCATGTCTTCAAGCATGGCTACAAGTGCTTAATCAGGTCTGTCTGTCTTAGAATTACTTTTAAAAGTGTGGTTTCTGATGAGTTTTTGAACCAATGGAGACTTTTTATCCTAGGCAGCTCAGGGCTACTATATCAATATTGTAAATCACTCTGATCCTGAAAGCCCCGCCTGGGGAGAGCTATTCTATTAATCAGTGTCCAGGATGCATATAGAAGCCAGGCATGGAACCCTAAATGAGCAAATGGGCTGAGTGAGGACTGTGGCAAATTCGTGAGCCTGTGCCAGCTAAAGGGTGTATCTGCCACTCAGCTCCAGCCAGTTTTTGCCATGTGACAATGCCAGCTCATGGTTGCTAGATATAATTTTTAAGAGAAGCCAGAAATCCCTATTTTTAAGCCAAATATCCCAGTTTTTAACTGTCCACAACTCTTTCAACCTTTTTTTAAATTTATTTAAATACAGTACGGGCCCACCAAAACCATGTCTATTTTGCCCAAAGACCCAAACTTTCTTTCTCTGATTTCAAGGAATTATACATGGGTCAAGGTAAAGGGACATTTCTCAAGCAGAATCAAATGACAGGGCTGGAAGGGTGGCAGGGTGGTGGGGAGTAAATTTGATTGTCTCAGAGAATCGGTGGCTTATGTCCCTAATTATTTTGCACTGCCCCTCCCTCATGAGAGTTTTCTGTCACAACTTAAACCAATTAGAATGCTACCCTCACCTTTCCCAGCTAGTATGAGGAATCTGATTGCACCATGAATTTATCCCTTCTTGAATGTAATTGTTTTCGTTAGTAGCTCCAGGCTGGTGGGACAATCTGGCTGTACCATCTGCCAAGCTACTGAAAGCCAGGGTGGGTTTGGCTGACCTGGCTGTCAGGGCAGACCTGCCACTCCCCACTTGCCATTCCATTTATGTGTTCCCCCACCCCCCAAACCACTCTTCTGAAGAGGGCCACCCACAGCAACCCAGAGGGAGCTGATGCCATTTCTTGGGCTATCAGAGGCCATATGGTTACTCCACAAATAAATAATGTAAAGCTTTCTCTTGATTTCTTCCCCTGTTATGTCTATCTCTTTCAAGCTGGAATTAAATGATTTAGTGAAAAACTGTTATGTTTGTCTTAATCATACCTAAACTAAAACCAGTTAAATACCTTCCAATAGTTCTAGAATGGAGAGTCTAATTTTTGTCCATTCCACATGCTACCTTACAGGTTTATGTTTGGCAAGACTGAAGAGTAAGATGACACTTCCCGAAATATGTTTGGGCAGACTGATTAGGACACAATATATTTTTTATGAAACCTCAGATTACATTTGGTTTTTAAAATTATATCTTTTTTTCTGATTAGAAAAGTAAAATGAGCTCTTTGTCAAAAATTTTGAAAACATGAAAAAAACATATTTTAAAAATCTTGTTTTAAATCACCCGTAATCTCATTACACAGAAAACCACCCTATTTATCATTTTTGTGTATTTCCTTCATCTTTTTTATTTTTAAATTTTGACATAGTAATAATATTGTGTACAGCTTGTTATCTTGCCTTTTTTCACTTAATATTATATTATGAGCAATTTTCTCTTGTCATTAAAACTTCATAATTTTTTGTTGTTGTTGTTGCTTCATGATATGTTTCAAGATTTATTAACCATTCCTTCCTTATGGAGCTTCTGGAAAATTTCTAATTTTTGATCTTACAAATAATAATCATATTTATGTTTGTAATTACTGCATGAAAACCTATTCTTTCAAGTAAAATTATTACACAAAAGGGTGTAAATATTTTTAGAGCGTTTTTCAAACCGTTTTTTTTTTTCAAAAAGATTGTGCCTGCCAATTTATACTGTAACTAGCAGTGAATGAGAGAACCTCCCTCAGGGAACTCTCGAGAGCCTTTTTAAATCCTTACTAATTTGACAGGTGATAATTTATCTGCATTTCTTTCGTTGCTATTGTGAGGTGCATTCTCTTTTGAAACAGCAATGTGACTGGGTCATATTGAGTTTGTGGTCAGTGAAATCTCAGGTGTTTGTCAGGTGAACTGCTTTTAAGCAGGATCCACCTCAACAAAACCTGTGCAGTTGATTTATTGAATCTAAGTGAACTAGTAAACATTTTTCCAGTTACATTTCCAATGTATTAGTTTCAGACAACCCAATGAATTATTTTTTCTCATTCTTTTAAAGCTGTTATAATTATATTAATAGATGATACATCCAGATGGTAAGCAATTCAAATAATAGAAAAGAGTGAAAAATGTCTTAATCCCACTTTTGTCCTACAGATCTCCCTGGAGGAAACCCCTGTTATCAGTTTCTTGTGTATTTTACCAGCGCTCTTCTGTGTGCTCGTGTGTGTGTATGTGTGTGTACATAATCTTTAAGAAAATACAAAGGGTAGCACACTATACACATTATTCTTTACCTAGCTTTTTAAACTAGCAGACCAGGCAGGAAGGCCTCCTCCAGGAGGCCTCTGGGCAGGTAACTGAATGGTAAGACAGAGCCACCTGTGCACGGATCTGTGTCCATACAGAGGGGACAGCAAGTGCACATCCCCCAAGGTGGGAGTGAGAAGCAGAAAGAAATCTTTGTTGCTGGAGCTTACTGAATGAGCAGGAAAGAGGAACCTGGTGAAATTGGAGAGGTAGGTAGGAGGCGGATCATATCATATAAGGCCTTGTGGGTGATGATGTGCACATTTAACTTGCTTCTCTTTGATATTGAAAGTCACTGGAGATCTGGGTATGGTTGTTGAAACAACTCATCTAACGACTATGCTTATATAGATATCACAAAAGATCATGAAATGCTTTGCTGAAATCAAGCTATAATTTTTATTTATTTTTTTTTTTAATTTTTAGGAGGTACTGTGGATTGAACCCAGGACTTTGCACATGGGAAGCAGGCACTAGACCACAGAGCTACAGTCTCTCCCCAATGAGAGTTGGCTTTTTCGTTTGTTTGTTTTTAGGAGGTAACGGAGATCCACCCCAGGACCTTGTATGTGGGAAGCAGGCGTTCAACCACTTGAGCTACATCCACTCCCAAGATATAATTTTTTTTAGCAGCTACATGATAAATGGGCTCTGAATAAACAGTCACTATTCTTTTCTTAGCCCAAAGCCAGAGTTGCCATGAATAGTGAGCCTGAATTGTAACAGTGAGCTATTCCAGGAGGAGAACCCCCCTACTCTCATTTACCACTGAGATAGGGACTGAAAAAAAGAGGTTAAAACAGATATACCAGACAGAAATCTACTAGACAGGCATCCTAACAGAATAGAGGGAGGGCTGGATTAGAAATCAGAGACCTCAGTTCTACATCAATCTCTTTACACCTCAGTTACCCCATCTGTGAAAGAGGAATAATAATTTCCTGCCTATATATCTCAAAATCAAATGAGATGATGCATGTTTCAGTAACTTGTGTACTCCAAATATTAAAACACATGCCTATTTCTGTTTTGAATAAAACTACAGGAAGTCTATTATAGAAGAATGGGAAAATACGAAATAATAACAAATCAATAAATACGTGTTGAAGCCTTCCTGTGTTTATTATGTGCAACCCTGTAATATCAGTCAATGTGATAAATATTGATTTAGGGCTGATGATATTCTAGGTACCGTGATAGATACATCAAGTGATACAGCTGTAAGACAGCAGGAAACCAGGAGTCACAGAGGCTCACACTTTGGAGTTGAAAGTCCTGATCCCAGAATCAAGGACAATTCAGAACTCCTCATTGGGGAGCGTGTGGGACTCTGGCCGGCAGACTCTGCACCACCTTTATGTTTCCTGCTATTTGCGAAGTGTTCTGGAGTGACATCAAAACGCAAGCTCTAAATGAGACATGAACCCAAATGAGAAAGCTTTAAAACTGTAAAGTGCTATACAATATCTGAGGAGGTACTAAAAAATCTGCGTATGTCAGGAAGCTGGATCTAAAATGTTGATCTAATATTTTAAACATCTTCAACTAGCTTATCAATTTCCCTTCTACCTTAAATTATACACTTTATTCTTATCTTTTCATAACCTTTTAAATCCAGCCATTTTTACTGCACGTGTGAAATGATTGGGTTTGTTTAGCAGCAAAATCAACACAGGAAGCAGAGCGACCTAATCTCCTTTACCACGTGCTATTTCCACCTAAAACTCCAAGGGCAAGCTCCCACACAAAGCTCAGCACAGACGGAAACCGACTTCCACAGTCAACAATTAAAGTGGAAAGGTGCACCACATAACAGGTAGAAGTTATAAGAACTCCCTGAAGCTAAATAATAAGACAAAATGACATTGTCATTCCTTTTGAAAGAGCATGTCAAGGTTGCAGCTTAATGGGGGAGTTAAACACTTTAAGACCCACAAAATGAAAACTCTTAATTCACAAAATATCCACCTTCCTGGTCAATTTCAATTCCTATTAACCTTTCTCTTTGCTTGGTCACTGGTCAATTATATGAGGGATCTTTCCCATCTCGTTTTGTTTGGTCCTTCAGGGATCCACGGTTGCTGATTGGCTAAAATCAGAGCTGCCATTGACCAAAAGCAAGCCACAAATACAGGCATAAAATATCTTAACAAAGATCCAAGACTTAATTTTAAAGAGATATTCATTTATAAGAGAAAAGAACCAATTTTATTTTTTCTATGAATAGAGCATTATATTGTTAAACATTGAACATTTTATTAATTGTTTTTTTTCTATGTCCATACCAGCAAATGCTTAAAGCCAGAAAAAAAAAATGGCTTAACAAACCCAATCCCTTGCCCTCTCCCTCCTCCTCTATCATTTTAAAACTCATAATCTTTCCGGCATTTATCACAGACTTACCATATGTTTGGTACTATACAGCCTACTCAATAAAGAAGTCTCTTGCATTCTATAATCTTATAATAAAATCACATGGGTATTAAGATGAAATTTCCATAGCTCTAAATGGTTTGTTCCATTCCCAGAGTTTTATGCAGCAACTTCTGAGGATAATGATTGTATCATTATCTATCAGTGCAAAACAAAACACACCAAAATTTGATAGCTTACATAACCATTTATTTGTTCATGAGTCTGCTTGTTGGTAATTTGGGCTTATTTCCACTCGGTGGTTCTTCTCCTGCATGTTTTTTGGCTGGGCTCACTCATTCTTTTGTAGTCAGCTGGTCAGCTGAGGGCTAGAAGAGTCCAGATTCCCTCATTCACATGCTTGGACCTCAGTTGGGATGGCTAGCAGAGGTCAGATAGCCGGGCCTCTTTTTCTGTCCCAATGTAGTTTCTTTCTCCACGTGATGTTTCAGCCTCAAGGGAGCTAACTGGGCTTGTTCACAAGTTCCAAAAGAGTGAGAGGTGAAGATGAAGGTTCAAGAGTTAGGCACTACAGCTGTGGGATATTGGCACTGAGAACTGGGGTGATACCAAATAAAAACCTAAAACATGTGCCTTTGGCTTTGGGACTGGGCAGTTGGCGAAGACTATAATTGAAGACAAAGCATGGGTAACTATACTTCCTTCCAGAAACAAAGAAAAATGCCAAGCTTGGTTTCATTGTAGAAGGTTATAAAGAACCAGTCTCAAATAGGAACTTATGTTCCTTCTATCTTTGTGATATAGCCTTCAATAAGTCTCTATCTCTCTATGTCTTATTCTTGAAGTGCAGTAGATTATAACTCCAATAGCACTTACTGAATGTTTATTTTGTGTCAGGCACTTACTCTACATGCTTTACACAAATTAACACAATAACTAAATGAGTTAGTGTATTCGATTCTTAGCTGCTAAAACAAATACGTGCTGTGGAGTGGCTTAAACAATGGGGATTTATTGGCGTATAGTTTCAGAGGCTAGAAGACTTGCTTCCTCCCAGGGTCAGTATCTTCTGGCTGTCCAGCAATCTCTAGAGTTCCTTGAATTTTCTGTCACATGGCAATGCACATGGCAGTGTCTTCTCCTTTCTCTTCTGGGTTCTACTGACTTCCAGCTTCTGGCTGCTCCCAAGGCTTCTCTTTTTGTATCCAATTTCCTTTGCTTATAAGGTGTAGCAGTTTGATATTGTTTATGAATTCTAAAAATAGATATTGGATTGTTTGTGAAATAGTCTGTTCCCCTGGATGATTAAGGCTTTGATTGAGCCACATCAGTAGGATGTTGAGTCCCTAATCCCTTGGTGGGCAGAGACTCACAGAGAAAATGACATGGCACAGGAGTTAGTTGGAGTGTTTGATCCTGGAGCCCCGGGAAGTAAACACACAGGAAAAGAACACAGAGGCCTAGAGATGGCCATAGACACGGCAGAGGCCCTGGGAAGAGAGAAAGCCTGATAGTCTACAGCTGACCTTGTGGAGAGCCCAGAGCAGCTGAACCCAGAGAGAAATGAGCCCCTGGAAAGAGACAAGACTTATCCCAGCCTACAGATGATATTGGAAGAAGCTGGAACCACGGAGTCTTAAGAGGAAAAGGGAGGCTGAACCCTTGCAGACAATCGCAGCCATCTTTCTCCAACACGTGGCAACAAACTTTGGTGAGAGAAGTAACTTACTCTCTGTGGTCTGGTAACTGTAAGTTTCTACCCCAAATAAATATCCTTTATAAAACCCAACAGATTTCTGGTACTTTGCATCAGCACCCCTTTGGCTGGCTAATACATAAGGACTTATTGGATTAAGGCCCCTGTCATTCAGTTTGGGCATATCTTACTAATAACATCTTCAAAGGTCCTATTTATGAATGGGTTCACACCCACAAGACCAGGGGTTTGAACCTAAGCATATTTCTGGGGGACACGATTCAATCTCCAGCAGGTAGGCATCACTATCATCACCCCCATTAAAGAGATAAATAAATTGAGACATAGAGAGTTTAAGTACCTTGCTCGAGGGTACACGGCTAGTAAGTGGTAGAGCCCTGAAAAGTCTGATTCCAGAATCCAGGCTTCCTAACAATATGCTATGCTGCCTCTCAATTATTTATTTATTTATTTATTTACTTTTATTAAAGAAGTTGTGGGTGTACAGAAAAAGTCATGCAAAAAATGCAGAGTTCCCGTGCATCATCCTATTACTAAAACCTTCTATTAGTGTGGAACATTTGTTACAATTCATGAAAGAATATTTTTATATATTAGGGGTTTTTTTAGTTTTAATTTATACCTATTGTCAATATTGTATGAATGTTCTTATACATGTCTATGGTGGTCAACAATTTTTGTCATACATACATTTCTGGCATGTAGGACCACTTAACTAACTGGATGTAACTCCATGCCCCAAAGAAAAAGTGCAGGGTCAAAGATGCCTGTTCACAATGTACTCTATGGGGGAAATCCTACCAGTGCTGGTTGATCCTCCAGAAAGAGCTTCAAAACTCTTGAGGTCATTTGCAGTACCCACCATTCAAATTCCTCGCAGTCACAGATGGAGTAACACAACCAGCATTCCCCTGGGGCACTTCAGCCCCATACTGTACATAGGATCACTAAGAGCTTACTTCAACTTCTCTGTCCCTTTCCAACTCCTCAAGGCTGAGGATGGAAAGTCATGGCTTTGCCAAAACACCGTTCTGCTTGCCCGGGGACTGGCAAGGCATCCAACTCATCCCCCAACTTGCTCTTGAGTGACCTTGGATTGGAAAACCTCCGAGCAGCACACATTTGTCATCCCTCTGACAGTGGGTGCACTTTCTGTAGCCGTATTCTCTGCCTACATCAGCATGGGTGAGGGAGAGGGCCAAACCCATTGCCCTGGGAAAGAAGGGCAACCTGCAAATGCTTTGTATCTCTGCTAACCCCAGATTTGCTCAAATTTCATTATTGAAAGTTCCAATGTCAGTAACATGAATATCAAATTATCAGGTTTCATTGCCTAACTCAAGTTGGCAGCTCTTAGCCTTTTTACATGAACCCTGGATAACATGGTGTGAACTTAGGTTTTTTGAGTTACAAGAAACAGAAAACTACTCATGCTGCTTTAAGAAAAGAGGCTGCTCAAGAAAAGAGAGGTTTTGTGGTAAGACTCCACATGGATTAAAAGTGGAACTGGACCAGTGAACTGTCCATCTCTCAGAAGGTAGTTGCTTTCTAATATGTTGCTGCTTTTCTCTTTTTCTCTCTGTAGGTGGGCTTCCTCTGCTGCCTCAAGATTTCTTCCCTCTGACTTTTACAGAGTACATTGGAAATCAAGTCCATCTATGGTCTAGCTTCTGCTCCAAATAATAATTCCTAAATTCCTTCCCTTGGCATTTGTTAGTTCACATTCCCAAGAGAATGTATCTGATTAGTTCAACACATTTTTGTACATCTAGTCGGGGATTGCAGGTCAGATTTAGGCTGGGTGGGCCGTTCTGATCCAATCAACTAAGATAGTGAGGAAAGGGCATGTGGTAGAAAATATAACTGCCAGTGGCTAGCGCTCTCATTCTGTCTCTCTTTCTCTCTCTCTCTTTCAATAGAGATTGCCTCACTAGAAGCTGCTGTGGGCCAGCAGGCACTATAAATATGTCCAATGTGGGAAGGATATTTTGGGTCAAATTGAAGCACTATCTTGGTAACAGGGTATTACAGTGATCAACTTTATACAATTAAATTAAAATAGTACTATTTAAAAAATGTTCAAATTGGTAATAATTTCTAGTCAATTGGTCTTCATTTTATCTTTAAGAACTACAATTATCCATTTTTTTCCTGTTAATTCTACAGAATTCATGTATTACTTTTTGAAGAAAACAGATTTTAAAATAAGCAAATTATCAAAGATTCAACACTACTTACAACTGCTTTCATCTTTTTAAATTTCAAAATTATTCTCAGCTTTTTTGACCTTTTCTCTGGAGTTTGATTTCCGCTCTCTCCAACCTCGCTTTAATTTAGGCATAAATAATAATTTCAAATGAAACTACCAGAAGCAATAAGAAATGTTTGAAGGATTTATCTTTGTTGTTTGGCTTCTAACATAGGACCTACGAAAGTCAAGGTTCACAAAATTATCTAAAGAGAATTTAGGGGAGAGACATAGCATATTTGGAGATGGAGATGTATTTTAGCAATAAAGGTAAAGTAGTGTTAGGTACAAAGAGTAAAAATGAATTTTCATCATTTTTATTTTAAATGATCCCAAGACAATCTAATCAAATTATCTCCTACCTCCAAAGGTGGGCTTCCTTGGTAATTTTTGAAGATTCTTGTTCTAGATACGTCTACCATTTCCTCTTGCCACATGCTGTTTGAGAATTTTTCCTGCTTACAGTCTATAGGGGTAGTCTTCAGTATCCTGTGACTCATCCCACTGGCCAGAATTTATTGGGTTAAAGTGGGCATGTGACTCAAGCTGGGCCAATTAAACCCTCTCTCCCAGGAATGTTGGACCTTGAAACCTAGAGACTGAGCCAATCAGACATTTTAGGCTCAAGAGTCTTAAAGTCTAATAGAATTAGGACTAGAATTGGCTTTATGGCAACCCAAAGTTAAGTGTAAGTTGAAGTTATGGGGAAACAGAAACTAAAAGGCCTGTAGAAGATCTACTTTTCAGGAAAGATGGAACAGATATGCAAAGAGAAGTAAGGACAATATACTGAGAGAGAGCAAGAGAAATTATCTTCCAGTAGATGTTTGAGTGTCCACAAGTCCCCTGCTGCAGGATTAGATCTCTTGGATTTCTTCATATTCTTATAATAAATTCCCCTTTAACTAGCTTGAGTGTGTTTCTTTTTCTTGTACCAAGATTAAGATGATTATTCTGTTTCTTATACGCATATTTTTGTTCTGGATGAAAATTGCATTTAGGAGTGCCTCAAAAGACAGAAGGGGATGGTATCCATTCTTTCCAGCGCTCTGAAGAAAATTGAAGGCAAGCAGCAAAGTATGCCTATCTTAATTATTTGCAGAGAACAGCAGTTTCATCCAGAACAGGATTATATAAGTAACTTCTATGACTGATATGGAACTTAATAGAAAAGCTTTTCCTGACAAGACAATGGTTCAGTCATTAAAATCATCCAGCAAATTATACCAAGTGCCCAATATATGTTCTAGGCACTATAAACAGGCCTGAGACTTCTAGGAGATTAGGTGAGTTATAAGGTTCCCAGTGGGACAATGAATAAATCATAGTTGCTATATAATATGCCTCCTATAGTTCAGATAGCCCAGCGGATGCTAAGGATGATTTCAAATGGAGAATTCTGGCCTGGATTATTGGGAGATTTGACTCAAATGGGCAATGACACATTTGAAATAATTCAACCCTTTCTTCCTTGAGTTTCTCTGACAAAGGATTACAAGCTTAAAGTCCTGTCAGCAAGTTTCTGAGAGCAATCATGAACATGTCAACAGACATCTATTAAATACCTAGTATGTGCCAGGCACTGGACATACATTAAGATGAAAAGGGCTTGGTTCCTTGTCAAGAAGTTTTGTTCTAGAAAGTGGACTAAGACAAACTCATTCAAATGGCTTTTATATCCGAATAAGAGATATCATTCACTCACTAGTTTATATTGATTCACTCATTTGTGTTGATGCCTGAATATTTTGTTGGTGGACTCTGTAGTTGCCTAAGAACTTTGTGACTCTCCTTGATTTCCCATCATTAGCTAAAATTTTTTCCCATTAAGAACAGATGTAACTCCAAGTGAGTTTTCAAATCAAATGGCCTCTTTCTTCCATGACAGGTGAAGGAATCTCCCTGAATTGGTTAAGGATCCCTACCTAAGTGCTTCATAATCACAATGTTATGGTTGAGTGCCTATCAAATTAAAGCTGAAGACCAAGCAAAACACAGACCTTTTCCAAGCAGTTACTGTTCCCCCTTAACGGGCTTATAGGGCAAAGGATGAATTCTTGAAAATGTCAGGTATTCAGTAAGTCATATTCTTAGAAAGAGAAAAAAATTTTTCTAGAATTCAGGTTTATTACCCAATATAAAAATCATAGTCCAGGTCCAGCAGGAATTTATAAAGACAAACACAAATGTTGCAATATTAGTTCCCAAAGCTCCATAATCAAACCAAGGGATTTTAGTCATTGGAATCATTCAGCTATGACCCCAAATGCTACACTATTGAGAAGCAAAACACTCCATAGTAAATGATCTCAACTTGGATTCTGATGGATTATAACATGAGAATGCCCAAGAGGAGGTAAGGTATGGCTGGGGAAAGATCAGATAAATTGAAGTCAAATGGATATGGCTTTGTACCCCAGGGCCACACCATTTGCCAGCTCTGTTACTTTGGGCATGTTACTTAACACCTCTGCATCTCAATTTTCTTTTCTGTAAAATGAGGGTAATATATACCTCTCTAGTACTTTCTAGAAAGAAATGTTACTCTATAGTTTGCTTTTCCCTATTTCTCTCTTTGTCTTGGAGATACAATATAGTAAAGTTGTTAAAGCACCCAGCAAATGAAGTCAAATTGCCTGGATTCAAAGCCTAGTTCTGTTGTTTTCCAGCTGCATAACTTTGGGCTAGTTACTCACCCTCCTAGGGCCCCAGTTTCTGCTGAGGGTGAACAGAATTAATGTAAGTAAAGCACTGGGGGCGGTGTCTGTCAGATGATCTAGTTAGTATCATTATTACCTGTATCCTGTGTAAAATATATACCCCTTCAAGAAACTTATTCCAAATTAAGTTGTTCTCTCTAATTGTCAGTGTATTCATGTCTTGGCTATTGTGCATTTTGAACCACTTGGGCTTTTTTTAATCCCTTCCTATGGCAGATTTTATTTTTCCAAAGACGACGGCATCAATAACTTCCATCTCACATGCTTTTCTACAATGTGCCCTGGGCACCTCCCCATAAGGAGGTGGTGTCCCCTCCCCTGGAACCTGGGTGGGTTTTTGACTGCTTGGACTAACAGAGTGTGGTGGAAGTGATGCTCTGGGTCATAGGGGCAAGCCAGCTTCAACCTTGTTTCCACATTGTTGGCTGGAACACTTGGGCTTGGAGCCCTGAGGCCGCCATGTCTGTTGTGATGAAGCCAGGGCACATGCAGAGGCCACAAGTGGGTGTTCCAGTCAGCAGTTCTACTCTTAAGGTCACCTCAGCCCAGGTGCCTGACATGCGAGTGAAGGGACCCCTAGATGACTCCACCCCCTAGCCGGGGCGTCACCCTCAGCTTTTGAGCCTTCTCAGCTGGTCTCTCAGGCATCATGTAACAAAAATAACACATCCTTTCTGTGCCCTGTCCAAATTCCTGGCCAAAAGAACCCTGAAGCATATTAAAATGGTGGTTGTTTCAAGCCATTATACTTTGGAATGGTTTGTAATGCAGCAGTAGTGACCAGAAAGTTTTCCTCAAGGACAAAGGGCCATTATTTTAAACTTCTGGGGTTAAAATATGAAAAACAATGTTTTGGGTGTTTTTTGGTTTTTTTTTAAGAACATAAAATATGGTTCTCTTTACAATACTAAATGGAAAGTGGCTTGAAAAATAGACATTTTTAATTATACTTTACTTTCATGAGTTGATGGGCAGGGCCTGGAACAGAGTTTATAGATTACATACCAAAAAGGCCTGCATGGTTTTCCTCCATGAACACATGGACAATTATTTCTCTAAAACTAGAGTTTCCAAGAATTTCTTTCTTTTTTTTTTCAACTGGAGCCACCAAAATCTCTCTGGTGTTTCCTGATGCTGGAATAGAAATCATTTAGAAATGTTCAAACAGCTATATTCAATTATTTCGCAGTATTTCAAAAAGTTAGTGGTGTCATATTTGGAATTATTCATGGAACTTTATGGTGAAAGAGTCACTATCAACTAGCATTTGTATATATATATACTTGAATTACTAGTGCAAGCTGTGCTGCTCTCATCACAGGATCACTGTTGAGAGGCCAGTCTTACGTTTTCAAAATTGTAATTCTTGTAGGTAGGTAGAGATATAAAAGACAAAGAAGACAGGGTTTGCTCTGTGTTAAATGGGACACAGAATCCCATTTCTTAAATGGGGAGCTTTCCTGAGAACAGCCATCTGTCCTGCTTGGTCTGTTGTTGTTTTCAGGCTATCCTGATTTCATAACAGAAGGTGTAGTAAAAGCGAACCTGAAACATTTCCATACTGTCAGCGTCTACCACCTTCTTGCAGGTGGATCTGTTCTGCCCAATTGGTATTTTAGAGAGGCTGTGGTCTGACAGAGGAGGACACAGCGGGCAGAGGTCTCGAGCAGAGACAAATCTCTCCTTGTCATGTTGTCTGAAGATGTCCCCTTCTCACTTCTTAGGTCTTTGGGCCCTTCTTCCTTGTAAAAAGCCTCTCTCTCTCTCTCTCTCTCTCTCTCTCTCTCTCTCTCT
>PVKH010019005.1:0-14961 GCA_004027955.1 Chaetophractus vellerosus
TATTTAGGGCCCACATGGGTAATCCAGAATTAGCTCATCTGAAGGTCTTTGTAGCAGTTTGATAGTTTATGAATTCCAAAAATAGATATTGGTTTATGTTTGTGAACTGGTCTGTTCCTCTGGGTACATTAGATTGTATTGGATTCAGAGGTCTCACTTTTACTTGATTAAATAATGATTAAGGCTTTGATTGGGCCATATCAATAGGGAAAAAAAAGTTGGAGTTTTAATGCTGGAGTCTTGGGAAGTAAATACACAGAGAAGCAGATACGTGAGGAAAGAGAGAAGGCCCCATTAGACAAGGCAGAGGCCCCAGGAAGAGAGCGAGCCCTTTGTCTGATAGTTTACAGCTGGCCTTGTGGAGCGAGCAAAGCAGCTGAGCCTGGAGAGAAACATGCCCCAGGAGAGAGACGAGACCTATCTCAGCCTACAGCTGATATTGGAAGAAACCCGGACCACAGAGCCTTAAGGGGAAGTGGAAGCCTGAACCCTTGCAGACGTTGGCAGCCATCTTGCTCCAACATGTGGCAACAGACTTTGGTGAGGGAAGTAGCTTATGCTTTATGGCCTGGTAACTGTAAGCTTCTACCCCAAATAAATACCTTTTATAAAACCCTATATATTTCTGGTATTTTGCATCAGCACCCCTTTAGCTAACTAATACAGTCCTTCATTTAACTATATCTACAAAGACCTTTTTTTCCACATAAGGTTACATTCACAGATTATGGGGATTAGGACGGTGCCATATTTTGGGGGAGCACTCTATTAAGTCTAGCCCATGAACAGTGGAACGAATAGTTCCATAAAAGAGCTACTAGAAAATCATATGTAATAAAGGTGAGTTCTCCATCCTTCCCCTCCTCCTCACCTCTGTTTAGCAGAACAGTACCTGGTTTCTTTGCTGTCCTTGGTAAGATCTCTAGGGGTGCCATTGTGTCCCAAGAGACAAGGCTTAGGGCTGTCACAGAGTCAAAGGGGAGTTGAGTCGGACAGACTTTAGAGGTGACCTGGGGTACCCTTCACCTGAGGAATGTTGCATCCTTCACCTGAGGGTCACTTAGAAACTGCTTGAATGTCTCCAAGCCCATCTTTTAGTTCTTGGCCAGCTCTAAACACTACATTATACATCAGTATCATAAGGCCTAAAATTTCAAGTGCTGCTTTGACGTCTCTGAATCTCACAGGGCCCCAAAGACCTAACCGTGAGTTCCCTGTCCTTGCCAGAAATGCCCCCCACCCAGGGGAAAGGTGACCTACTCAGCTGGTTCCCCTATCAGCTGGACCAGCTGCACTTCACCTGGTCCTCAACCTAATGGGCTTTATTTCCCTGCCAGTCCATGAAGTTATTCAAGCAAGCCAATCACATCCTCCTGTGGGAACCAGAGGCACCCTAGCCTCTTATCACTAAAAAGCCTGTCTCCCATAGCCCATGCTGGTTCACTCTATTCCTGAGGGTAACCCCCGTGTGGTCCTGTGTTGTGCCCCTCCCCCAGGCTGTGAGTATATGGTCTATGTGACTAATAAACCACTGCCAATCTCATCTGTCCAGTGTCAGGCATGGTGTGTTCAGCCATCTGGTACAATTTAGAGTTGTGGATCCCTCCTTCACCAACAGGGGGAATAAGAGGCGGTCAGAACAATGTCATAGTGCTACCTGGAGACACAGTCAGCCTCCCCGTAATTTCTTTGCTTCAGTGCCTTTTTCCTTTTTGGCTGCTCATCAACTGGAAGAGCACCTATCAAAAGGAAAGGGAAGATGATACTTCTGAATCACTGTTTTTAGTATGTGTGCTTGGAACTTATTTTTCTCACCAAAAACTTGGTTTTTCCATTTAGACCTAGTATACATCTTCCATCCTCCTCCTTAAATAGTTTCCTGTGGTTCAGAATCATAAAATCAGATCATTTCAGAGCTGAAGGAAGCTCATCAATTTTCTGGTAATTTAGAAACAAGGAGGCAAAAGTCCCAGAGAGTTCAACAAATTACTGAAGGTCACTCAAAGTGATGGGGCAGAACCAACACTGGAACTCAAGTCTTCTGACTCCTATTCAAACACTTTTTTTTCACTCTATCACACTTGATGCAGAATGTCATACAAAGCTTGCTCCTGTGTGAATTATACTTGAGCTATTGGCCTCATTGGTGCCACCCAGTGAATATATTCAACAGATATTTACTGAGACTGTATTATGTGCCAGGTCCTCTGGGGCAGGCAAGGCAGACAAGGTTTCTGCTCTCATGCAGTGTGCATGCTCGGGTGACTGAATGATTGAATGGTACCCCAGGCTCTGATCCAGGTTTAACATTAGGGTGTTGATTGGGACTATGGTCACCTAATTCAGCCCTTGACTCTGTACTATACGCTTAGAGGAAAGGTAAAGTAATCAGAGCTCATGCCCCCACCTTAAAGGCTTGTAGAAGTGTTCCTTAATTGTTAGATGTCATAATTTGAGTCAAAAGCACCTCTTGGTCTAGAAAATATGTCTCCTGGGAAGCCAATGTGGCTCAGTGGCTGAGTGCTAGCTTCCCATATATGAGGTCTAGAGTTCAGTCCGCAGCCCTGGACCGCAAAAAAAAAAAGTCTCCTCACTACCTCTCTAGTTTTCTTCTTTAAGATTAAGGACTCCAAGGTCAATAAGAAAAAAAAAGTTGTTTTCATTAAAACACATCATTGTGCATTGAAAGAAAAAAAACAAAACAAGACATATATTTCTAGGGAACGGTAAAGCCATCAACTAGCTACAAAAATGAGAGAGGCATTTTCTGGTTTACACAGTGAGAAAAAAAGACCCAGATGGTGGATTCTTTTGGCATAGACATATCTGCTCCGGCTGTCTAATATGTTTCTTCACTGCGTTAATTCCCTTTGAATCAGAACCATCAAGGCAGTTTGCTTATTTCCAAGGAAGACAAAAAAGAGAGAGGATTTCATATGTAAGATTCCCACCTTCCTCCTTCCAGGCTGGGGATGGCCTATGCACTGGAAGAGGGACTAAAATGCCCTGGATCCTTTGATGAAACATTCCAAAGCTCCATCCCGTGCAAGGTTCAACACAATTCCTTCCTCATGAAAAAGGGAAGGTGTCTAGGCTTTTTGAGTGTATGTTACCTGAGTTGGTCCTGATGCCTGATAAAGACTCCAAATTTATTTTAAAATGGGCTGTGTCTTGTTGGATGGCGCATGTTGCATTACTGCCGGCTGCAGAGTGAGACCCACAGGCTTGCGGTCCTGTTGTCTTCCGTGAGGAATCCCTGCCAATCCAGGGTCTGTGAACTGCTTCTGCCAGCCAATCTCTAATTTAGCATATGTACAAAGCCAATTTTTGGACACCATGATGGAGGCTGGCACCTCTGCAGTCCTCCATGTTTGCAGCACTCACAGTGAAATAATGAATAACTAGCAAGATAGGAAAAAATATGACAGGAAAAGGCTTTCTAAATTCACAGATAAATTGTCTCTGTATTATATATGTGTATGTGTCTCCCTCCTGCTTTTCCAACATAAACTTCCCCCATGCCTTTTCTTGTAGCTATGTCATTTAGAATTTTCAATCTGGGATGCACTTAGCCACAGCCAACACTGACAAAGATAAAACCCTGCTCCCCACTGAGAACATCTGATTTCTAAAATGTAGAAATGCTGCTCTTTACGAAATAAGACATTTCCCTTTTAATTAGCTTCAAAATACACCCAAATAATTTGCGACTAAGAAATGATACCATTTTAGAGTACTTAAAAATAATTCCCATGCATGTAAAACCAATTTGATGGGAGGCACAAGCCTCTCAAAACCTTCAGTTTTGTGACAGCTGCTTCTGTGGGGACAGCTGTCACTATCACGGGAAAATTCACCTAAACCTCAGGCTTTTATCACTGTCTTTACTCAGAAAACCTGTGCCTCAGGTGTGTTTGCTGAAATGTTTGGGACCAACTGCTAATTGAGGTTCAAGGACATCCATCCATCTTTGCTGAAAATCTTCCTGCTTCCTGCCTTTCTCTAGATTTTTTTTTTTTTTTTTTTTTTTGCCAATCATCTAGTTTTCTAGCAGTTCTTGAGGAAAGAACCGGATGCCACCACAGCAGCTCTGCGGTGCCATTTCATGCTACCTTTTATGTAAATATACATATTGTATTCACCCACCCTGCCTTGAGGCCCTGGGGGCATTTTAACCTTTCCCTGTGCATGAAGGAAATAAAATCTCTGATTAAAAGGGAGCAGACTATTCAATTCTCGATGCATATTTCTTTTCATGCCTTAATTGGTAACAATGGGCAACTTTTTGGCTATTTTGGTGAGATCCCTGCTCTGGGGCCCAACGAGCCAACGCTGGTAAGTTTGCTAGGATGGGATGAAAGAGCTCCTCCAGACCATACTCAATCCTTACACATTATGGCATCTGTGGGGGGAAGAGAGTGAGGCCTAAACCCCAGTGAGAGTCAGAGCTCTGCATGCACACATATAAATATTTCAGGGGCTGGGCTGGTGGTGGGCTTTGCACGGCCACGCAGAAGCCAAGTGTGATTGCCCTGCCCTGGTGCGGGGCTCCCCAGGTGGCAGGGGCTGAGAGCGGACTGTGCAGTTGGTGGGGCTGGCAGTGAATGCCTCGGGTCATTCTGAGCAGCCCCTGAGCCGATTAATGTCAAGGGCTAACAGGCTCCTAAGGGAAGACCCTGTCCAGTTTATGTCTGCAGCAGGGATGATGGGCCACGCCTGGGGCCCGGAGGCAGAGACCGGCGACTCTTGTGTGACTGTGACTTCATTCTCCATCCACAAGGCCACGCTCATGGTCTCTCTGGAGGGCCCTGACTGGCTGGAGGAGTACCATTAAGGGACGGCTGCTCAGTGGGGCCAGGCCCCTTCCCCATCCCTGTGGGGCCAGCATGCGCCTCCATGCGACTCCACCCAAGCCAGACAGAAAGGCAGGCCCCAGGCCTGGGAATGAGAGCAGGGGGATCAATGTGTAAACGCAGCACAGTCACAGGCAATTACCCCACCGGAAACTGCTTACCACTTAAGCCTGTAACGAACACCTCACGGAACTCAGGCCCCAGCTAGTCTGCCTGGGACTGACCAAAGTTGACGTTCGCAACATTTGTGATTCATGGCGGTGACGTGACTAGCATGTATTTAGAGGATTCCAGAACGGACCCTGAAAATAAAAATAACGAAACAGGGAAGGGCTTTTCGCTCACGAGTGATCGTGAAACCTAGAATTATGAGATCACCCGCTTTTTCAAGTTTAGAGTGTCAAAGGGAAGACTACTTCATTGAAACAGAGCGCTTACGGCGTGGGTCAGACTGCCACCGCACCCTGAGACACCCGCCTGCGCACCCTTAGCTGAGCTTCCTTTCTGACGGGGCGTGCATTCAAACGGGGTGACTGAGAGAATAATTAGAGGCCGTGCAGTTATAGGCACCAAGGCAGGTATGAGATCGGAAGGTAGACGTTTTCAACTCCTGGCTGGAGGTGAGGTAAAATCGCTAAGGTTCTAAGGAAAATAAAATGTTCATATCAGTTATATAAAAGTTTAATAGATTTTAAGAAGACAAGAGTTGGATTACAATTTGGGATTCATTTACATGGTTTGTTGTTCCAGTAACGTAGCAGATTTTCCTGGTGAAAAGAAAATGTTTCATACCCTGGAGTGCTGAGATTTTGGTTATCTTAGAGTTAAAGGAAAGAGTAATGTTTGGATAGAGAGTAGCTTTCTTCCAAACTGAAAAAAAAAAACCAAAAAATGTTTGATACCTGAAGATTCCAGCCTTTGACCTCTTGGAAGTGTCCTGCAAGCCATCCCCCATCAAATGGGTCATGACACACTGGTCATTGGCAGCCCCCACTCGTCCTCCTCACCAGAGAGCCCCTGGAAGAGGGATGTGAACCCTGAACCTTGTGTAGATGGGTAATTATCTAAAGGGGACTGATACAGCTGCAACGCAGGGGAGCAAAGACCCACCTACTTTATGATTTCCATTCAGGCCGTACCAGTGTCTTGGAAGCAGTTACTCCAGCTACAGCCAACGTGGTTGTCTGTGCCATGCACTTGGCCAGTTCCTCACACACTCTCTCCATCATCACCATTCTCAAATATTCACCTAGTGCATCCTTTTAGCATGATGTCTTCTCAAAATGTGGGCTAACCTCATGAAACTAGATTACAACTATACTGGGCCAGCAAGACTTCATCCCAGAGAAACATAAGCATTCTTTCCCACTAATTATATTCTAAAATGTTCTCTTTCATAAATTTGGTATCTGTAGACTACTTTATTTTATTTTATTTTATTTTATTTTTTTTTGTAGACTACTTTAAACAACTCTCCTCATATAAAAAAGGACAAAACCAAGGGGAGAAAAACGTACAGTGAATATATATCATTTCGATTCTTACCTGTAAGGCCAGGTAGTAACAGGTAATATTTTAATGGTAATTTTTATAAAGTGTTTTCTCATATACTTATTTTTATCCTTGCAATAACCTTGGGATGTTGAGAGTATTATCCAATTTAACCATGATGGCACTAAGGCTCAGAGAGGTTGACAGCTTTTTCTAATGTCGTACAGCCATCAGACTGCTGAGCAGGGCCTAGAACCGCAGTCTTCTGGCCCGAGTTCCACCTGGACTGCCAAGACCACTCCAGGGCTTGCTGCTGGTGACCAGCTCAACCTCTCAAAGCTCAGTTTATGAAGTTACATAAACATGGCCAGAAACAGACTGTCCAATAAATCACGAAGAGACAATCTGTTTATGAAAAACCTTTGTTGAAGGTAGTATTTTCACATGTGGTCAGCTACCTTTTCCCCTCCATGTGTCTTTCTTGGGTGCAGAGAGCTCTATTGGAAATCAGTGGGAGGTCTCTGCACAATAATGAGTGGGGGCTGAGAAGCAGGATGTGAATCTATTCCAGAAAGTGAAAACTTATGTCCTGACAAATAATTAGGAAAAAATGCAAGGTTGTTTCCTCAGCCGATCATCACCGGCAGAGCCGACTTTGGATTAAACACTCCTGCTCAGTGGTTTTGACATTCTCAGTCAGGCATATCTTGATGAAATTAGAGATGCAGAAAATATTTTTTGATGGAGTGCAGGGACAAAACAGCTAGAAGGGAAGCGATTCTGTGCGCAAACTTGTGCAGACTGAAAGAAAGAGGAAAAGAGAAAGCAAGAGAATGAGGGGTGTGTGTTCCTGTGAGAGAGAGTGTGTGTATAAATGCAGAAAGATGAAAGCAAATTATAGAAGAAGAAAGGGGGAGCTGGGGTGATGTTAATTAATTAGACTTTAAGATCTTGGCAGCAAGAGGTGTGTTTATAAACAATCTTCACTAAAACATACCTTTCCAACTATTAACTGTTTTATTTGCCAGAAAGAGTCTCTGCTCTAATTATTCTGTACTTGTTTCAATCCAAAAGTGGGGGAGAGAAATATTAATAAGTGAACATAACCATTTTTATGCCCATATATATATATATATATCTGCATTTCCAAAGCTCAACTAATGAAGTGAGGCCAATTCAAACTATTTCAGAAAAGGATTAGGTGGGGGCCATTAGTCAAAAGGCTGAAGGGAAAAAATTTAGACGAAGGATGTAAGATAGAATGCTAACTTTCAGGAATCTCTTAGTAACATGCTTTTCCTAGGTCACAATCACTTCGTTTTGGGATTTAAGTTTAGAAAACTCTGATCTGTGAAGACAGAATAAAGACTTTTGCAGACATGCCAACTTAAAAAATATTACTTCCCATTTATCCTTTCTGAGGAAGTGGCTAGATGTACTCCATTAAAATGAGGGACTAAGCTAAGAAAGAAAAAGACATGAGATCCAATAAATAGAAGAGCCAACTCAAAAATTAGGCCCAAGGACTCCACAGGATGACTGGAAGGATGACAGGAAGCTATCAGATAACAATTAATGGGCAACCAGTTCAGATTGGAGCAGGCAGATGATGACTAGGGAAAAAGTACAATTTATGGATTACTTGATGTATTTAAAGACATTTTCCAGCTCTGGTGGAGAGTTTGGGACTAAATTAGTGATAGATACATAGAAAGTAAAGCAAATGAAAATACCAAAGACAATTTTTAATTTCAGGAAGAAGAGGAAAGCAGATATAATCACAGTAAACCATGTGGCTCAGCTGTGAACATGTTTACACAGTCACGTTAAATGAACATTGGGTCTCATCTTAAGTTATGACCCTACTTGCCAAAAAATCCTATTTACAATGGGTGCACACTCACAGGAATGGATCAACTTTAAGAACATACTTTTCTCGGGTCCATACAGCTTCAACAAACCATCACAAGTGGGTAGAATACTATATTAACAAAGTCAGAGCTATGCGCTCTCTCTATGCGAAATGACTCTTCTTTGGGACAGCACACGGACTGTACCTTATTTCTCATCTCATTGAAAATGAGTGCCGTTGTCCGACTGGAAACCAGGCTTGAACCAGGTTTTAAGCCACCATGCCTGACCCTGCCACCGCACCAAACACTGATGAAAGGTATCTTCAGCATTCACCAGTCAGTCTCAGCCTTACTCTGAACCATATCCTTGACCTCTTTCATGACCCTGATCCTGCTCTAGTTTTTAAGCCCCCAGCCAGCAGTGCTGCTATTGCGTGATCCTGATTATATTCTTACCTATACATTTGGACTTGACTGTGTAGACACTGTATCAGTTATTTATTGCTGTATAACACACCACCCCAAACTCGGTGGCTTAAAACCACAACCATTTTATTTGCTAATGATTCTATGGGTCAGAATTGGCACTGGCTCACCTGGGTGGTTCTTCTGCTGGTCTCACCAGAGGTTATCTGGTGGCTTGCTGTGACACGATGCTCTGACCTTCTTCACAACGCAGTAATGTTCCAAAATGACAGTCCTTGATGTGTAAGTGCTTTGCAAGCCTCTGCTTGTGTCATATTTGTGGATATGTTCCATTGGCCAAGGCCAAGTCATGTAGCCAAACTGGAGTCAGTGTGGAAGGGGACTACACAGACGTGTAGATGTGGGAGGCATGCGGACTCTACCACACACACACACACATCCCTTGGTCATGCTCTGTGTTCCTGCTTGACCTCAAGCCAGCTGCCCTCAAATTGGGGACTAGACAGCTCGCCTGGAATGGATGTGCTCCATTTATATTATGTCTTTCCAAGTAGAATGTAAGCACACCAGAGATCTATTTTTCACTTCTTTATTGCCAATCACAGAAGAATGCAAAGGTGGTATGCTTCCTATGAAGGAACTCGGACCTCCCCAGTCTGCACCCAGCACCTCTAGGCGAGGGCAGATCTGGCAGAGCCTCGAGGGTGTTGGCTGGGGAAGAAGAAGCTGCACTTTTGACTCAATACACGCAGCTCTTTAGTGCTGCCTTGAAACACACACTAAAATTCTTTTTTTTTCTTTCTTTTTCTTTTTTTTTCCTTTTCTTCTTTTTTTTTAATGCTTTATTTATTTATTTATTTATTTATATTTTTATTTTTAGGATACATCGATTTACATAAATGTTACACAGAAATATTAGGAGTACCCATACGCCCCATCTCTCACACCTCCCACAACCTCCCACATATACGTCCTTCATCAGTGTGGCACATCACCTCTAATAGATATACACTTTTTGGGACTTTGCCACCAAGCATGGACCACAGTTCAGACTGTAGACCACCCTCTCTCCCACACAGATTTGCATGATACATGATGATATAAAATGGCCTATATCCTCCATTGCAACATCACCCAGGACAATTCCCAAGTCCCAAAAAAGCCCCCGTATTACAACTGCCCTTCCCTCTCCCTGCCCCCAAAGCGTCCAGTGGCCCCTGGCTCCACATAATTTTGTAATTTCTTCCATTGCGTGAATACACACTAAAATTCTTAGGCTAAGCCCATCACAGAGAACAAGAAGACTGATTTTCAGAAAAGAAAAAACAAAACAAAAAGTGCTGCTTGTGCAATAACAGGATCAATTTTGAATAAGTTATGATACCCTCTTCATCCGTTTATTCACAGAATACCTACTGAGTGTTAGTTAGGTACTATGTTAGGTGCTGGACAAACATGAATACGTTATAGGCCTGTCCTTAAGATGCTCATAGGGGGCCGGCCGTAGCCCAGTGGATAGGGCGACGGTTCACCACATGGGAGGCCCCGGGGGCCTCTCCGAGCGGGCAGACCGCCTTGGGAGGGCAAGCCGCCGTGGGCAGGGCAGAGCCGTCGTGGGCAGGGCAAGTCGCCCACTAATAGAGCAGAGCCGCCCACGAGCAGAGCAGAGCTGCCTGCGAGTGGGGCAAGCCACCTTGGCGCGTCGCCGCAACGGGGGGAGACAAAGCAGACACAGAAGAACGCAAGAATGAACACAGCAAGAACAAGCAGAAAGGGGGGGGGGTATATTCAACAACAACAACAACAAAAAAAGATGCTCATAGCCTAGCAAGGGATACAAATAAATATAGACATCCCCTCGTATCCAAAACCTAATCCATTCCTGAAAATGTCTGGATATAAGCTTTTGGATAACGGGAGCCTATGCTCCATTATTGTAAGTGGAACAAATAGTGTTGTGTTTCTAGCCCACCCAAAACCACAATGTTACATTCTAAAGTCACATTAAAATATATTTAATTGCCAATATAACAACTCTCCAAGTATTTTCCACATAACCTAAAGCATTAAATATGCCAATTACTAATTATTTAACAATGATAAGTGTTTTGGGGTGTGACAATGATCCCCCAAGAGGGGCACACGACTGAAGGAGAAAACAAAAGTGTACTCTGGCAAAAACAACAAGGTATACTTTCTGTGTGCAAATGGACAAGGCCTGGAAGGGAACGCAGAATACTGAAGCAGTACATCTATTATTATTTTTCTATTTTTATTATTTCCCTATTGCTATTACATTGTGAAAATTTGAGCATGTGCAAAAACAGTTGCAAGTGAGAATGTGAGTACACGTGAATGAGATACTCCCATCCCCACACCTGCCTGATCTTAGCTGTATGGTTGACCCGTTTGCAGTGATCCACTTAAAGCTCAGGTGCCTGCCCATGTGACAAGGCAGACCTGCCCTTTGCCCTCTGAGCTCCTGCAGAAGCATCAGCCCCCTCATCCTGGGCTCAGAACTGGACACAATAGCCTGTGTGAGACCTAGCACAGTTGGGACAAGTGGAGAGGGCTGGACTCTCAGGAAAGACCATGTGGATCAGGTCTGCTTTAGGGAAGCTGGGATTCTCTGCCAGCAGCCACTGAATGCAGAGGTCCAACTTTAGAGGAATGCATATATGTCTGTCTGTCTGCATGTATTTGTGCATATATACATATATATATATGCATAATTTTTCCAGTTATAAAAAGTATCTTGCTTTGTATAGTAGGTTGCTGAGGGTATGTTACATTTTTGTCACTTAAATTATTCCATACAAGATAAATTATACCATATACCACACACAAATTATACCATATTCCCCAAGTGGGGTTCAGTAGTTAAAAGTCCCTGATGGAGAATTCTTTTGATGAGCAAAAATTTCTTTAGCTTTAAGAGCAGTTACCCCCTGATTGAAATACTTTGATAAGTTGGAATTTCTCAAAGCAGGTCTAATAGCATCTCACACTTGTTTTAGACAATACTGCTACATCAGCTTGATGGAATATTAAGCAGTCATTAACATTCATAATTATGAAGACTGTGGCGATGTGGAAAAATGCTTGTGGTGTGCTATGTGAAAATGAGCTAAATATAAAATTATTTTTAAACAATTATGGCAACTAAGTAAAAATCCATGGGAAAGGCCTGGAAAAGAACACAGTATCGGAAGTATTTTTACACACACTACATTTCAATCTCAAATAGATTAAGGAAGCTATGCAAAAAAAGCAAATCCTACCTTACAGCTATAGAAACTGAAGAGGTTAAATGACTTCATAACACGTTAGCAACAGCAACGGGAGCTGCTATCACAGAAGCCCGTAATCGCAGAGGTTTAACTCAATAGTACTTGATTTTCTGCTCATGTCAAATCTAATCGGCGGCTGGGGAGGCATGAGGAGGTAGTATGTCTGCTATACACAGTGTTCAGGGACCCAGGCTGCCAGGGCTCTATCATCTTTAACCTGTAACTTCCAAGGTCTCTCTGGCCATTAACATTCAGCAGGTGGATGGTCAAAGACTATGAAAGAACATAGAGGATGGCAAAAAGTTTTTATGGGTGAGGACTGGAAGTATTATATATCATTTCCACTCACGTTCTATTGACCAAAATTTAGTCACATGGCTATATATAATTAAAAGGGAGGCTGCAGAAAATAATCTGTGTGTCAAGAAGGAGGACGTGGATTTGGGTGAATAGCTGGCTGATGTCTGCCACACGAGTTGTCACACTTAACTGGAGGGAGGGGCAAGAACTGGAATCCAGGTCTTCTTCCAACAGCAGCTCAGCTCATAACATTTTCATTTCTTCCCTCCCTCCCTCCTTCTCTCTCTCTCTCTCTCTCTCTCTCTCTCTCTCATATGCACACACAGACACACACATTAAAGACAAAAACAGGTGCTGAAATCTAAACAGAAGAGAGTTGTTCCATGTTAAAGGCCTCCCGATATGCAATTGCACAATCTAAAATTCTTTTCATAAAACACATTAGGACCTCAATAAAAATCACCCCTGGGAAGGCAATAGTTATCAGGGCTAAATCCAGGCTCTGGAACAAGAAAGTTAGGCCAAGAGCTGACTTGGCTGGGAAAGAATGAGCAAATGCCTACATAATTACATGGCCCTTATTCGTATTTCCAGAATCACTCACATCTTTGCTTAGGCATTATCCCATTATTAATGGGTGAGAGGGACTCAAACTCCTACCTGTAGGATTAAGAGCCTCCTACCATTTCCCATGAAATCCCAGAAGGAACTAGAAAAGAGTGGGAGCCTATCTTCCCTGGGGCCTGTTTTATGAGGCCCCTGTCCTACTTTTCAGGTGCTTTGGCTCTTGCCTGTTTTCAGGGCAATTCCACTGTGGTTCTGACCAGCAAAGGTGAGGGCACAGTCCTTTGGAGTCATTTCTCAAGCAAGAACACCCTAAACAGCACTTTTGGGGTAGGCAGTGGCATCCTGGAAAACACCTGTGCCAAGTTTGGCATTTTTTTAATGTCAGATTTTCCCAGTGCTTATGTTTTCGGTTAGGTATTATGGACTCAGTATTCACAACAGCCAAAACATCACAGATCAGTCCACTAAGGCAGTATATTATTGGGATTTTTGGGGGTGGGGTGGGGTGGGGATGCTTCATGAGTGTTATTCATGCAGAATACTTACATTACAACCAGAGCTTGGATTAGGCAATGAGAAAAAATAAAATCGCTATTTTATATTTCTGCGTCCCCTGCTGTTTTAGCTTCCTAGGCTGCTCCAAGTAAATGCTATGAAATGGGTTGGCTTAAACGATGGGGATTTATTAGCACTGTCCAAATCAAGGCATCATCAAGGTGCTGCTTTCTCCCCGAAGACCAGCTGCTGGTGATCTCTGGCTCCTCTTCCATATGGCAAGGCACGTGGAGGCATCTCCTGGTTTCTCCCTTCTCTTCTGGGTTTCATTGATTTCAGCTTCTTACTTCCATGGCTTTCTTCTTCTCTCTCTGTATTCATGCCGTTTATAAAGGACTCCAGTAATAGGATTAGGACCCATCCTGAGGGGAAGCAGATGTGGCTCAAGTGATTGTGCTACTATCTACCATATGGGAGGTCCTGGGTTCGTTTCCCGGGGCATCCTGGTGAAAGCGAGCTGGCCCGTGCAGAGAGCTGGTGCAAGACACAAACAAAAAAAAAAAAAAAGAAGGAGGAGAGACAATGAGAGACACAACAGACCAGGGAGCTGAGGTGGCTCAAGCGATTGAGCGCCTGTCTCCCACATTGGAGGCCCCAGGATCGGTTCCTGGTGCCCCCTAAAGAGAAGACAAGCAGACACAGAGAGCACACAGCAAATGGACACAGAAAGCATGACAGCGAGCGCCAAAAAAAAGGGGAATAAATTTTAAAAAATAAAATAAATCTTTAAAAAAAAAAGACCCATCCTGAATGAGATAGGTCACACCTTAAGTGAAGTAGCCTCACCAAGCGTCCACTTACAATGGGTTCACACCCACAAGAATTGATTTAAGAACAAGTTTTTCTGGGGTACATACAGCTTCAAACCACCATAGCTGCCAAGACTAACCAGGGCCATTCTTTGAACATTTAGACACTTGCCAAACACTGAGAAATGCTGTTGACTCTCCTTCAGAGACTACTGCAGTAACCACAGTTATCAGTACTTATACTAAATGCTGGCAGCCTGCTCTGCTGTCATAGGTTTTCTCTAAACTTTTCATTCTGTTCCCTCATTGTCACACCATCCACAGTGGACTTCTTTCTGCTCTCAGGGTTTTGGCTCCCTTCCGGGACTGAATTCTAATCTGCTCTTCTTGGGAATGCAGCTCCTCAGGATTGAGCCTAAGTATCCTGGTGAGCAGTTGGGTCTGAAGTGGCTCACCTGGGGACAAACCTGGGCACTCCAGTGCAGTGTGCTCTCCTTGTGGTGGCTGGGGAAATCTGTGCTGTAGGGGGCCCACCCCGGCTCACTCTCTCCACTTTTTAAAGTTCAAAAGTGGAAATCCAACCCTTGTGATAAAGAAAACTTTAGGAGGCTTCATTCTTCTGCTCTGGGTCTAGTCTCTGGCTCCAATTATATGACCTTGAGTAAGTTCATTACTTCTCCAATGGGTTTACCAGTTCTTCAACCAGGGTTTGTAGTAACCCATAATATTTCTATAATGAGGAGGAGGGAAAGGGCCATTTAAATGTTGGTGTGAGAATTCTTTAGGGAGATAACCGTCTTTTTAAAAAAAGTTATTTTAACAATCACCTTAAATATAGTTAGTAGAGAAAGGCCAGGGGTAGAGAGAATTATCTTAC
>PVKH010019007.1:0-14978 GCA_004027955.1 Chaetophractus vellerosus
ACCAGGAGTTAATCTTGCTAAGTTCTCTGCAACTTTAAAACATGTATCGCCTTTCCTCCAGTTTCCAATAATAGTTTCTTCATTTCCTTCTAAAGCATCATAAAAAGTCTCTTTAGCATCCATCTCACAATTGTTTCCTTCTAAGGCCTTATCAAAAAGTTCTTTAGGCTCCATATTGCTATCAACTCTCTCTGCAAAGAAATCTAGGCCTTTTCCATCAAGCATTTCATAATTCCTCCAAAAAATATCCCTTACCCATTTATAAAACCATTCCAACATTTTGGTAATTGCAAAAAGCACTTCCCCACTCCTCGGTAACAAGTCAGCCACAGGGGTGCCTTTCAAAATATACCAAAAAGTGGTCCATCTTTATAAAGGGTATTTATTTGGGGTAGAAGCTTACAGTTACCAGGCTACAAAGCATAAATTTCTTCCCTCACGAAAGTCCACATGTTGGAGCAAGACAGCTGATGATGTCTCCAGGGTTCAGGTTTCTGGCTCTGTTCCTTGGGCTGCATTTCTCTCCAGGCTTAGCTTCTGCTTCCTCCACAAGTTCAGCTGTAGACCATGAGGCTCTCTATGCTTTATGTCTCTCCATAAGGCCAGCTGTAGACTATTGGGCAAATGGCTCACTCCAACATCAGAACTGCTTCTCCAATCTTCTTCTCTCATCTATGCTGCCTTTTGTCTAGCCTTTTATACTTGAGACCATGCCCACTGAGGGGTGGGGCTCAACACCCCACTGACATGGCAGTTAACACCCTAATCATAGCTTAATCATGCCCAGATGAACAGATCAGTTTATAAGCATAATCCAATTTAAATTTTTGGAATTGATAATTAAATAAAACTGTCAAACCATTACAGTGGGTTATATGGGAATCCCTACATTTTTGTGTAACATTTGTGTAAGCTTAACATCTTTAAAAAAATAAAAAATATATATTAAAAAAAGAAATTTTTTTGGAAGGGCAAGTGGCCCTGAATAGATAAAGACATTGAAAATGAAAAATGAAATTGGAGGAATCACACCACCTGACTTTAAAACACACTACAGGGGCCAGCTGTATAGCCCAGTTGGTAGGGCACCAGTTTACCACATGGGAGGCCCCAGGTTTGGTCCCCAGGCCTCCATGAATTGGCAGACCGCCTCAAGAAGGCAAGCCAATGTGGGTGGGGCATGCCCCCACGGGCAGGGCACACCACCATGGGCAAAAAGGCAAGCCCCCATGGGCAAAGGCAAGTCCCCATGAGCAAGGGCAAGCCCCCATGAGCAGGCAGGCCACCACAACATGAGCTGACTCTGCAGGTTGCCCCAGCAGCAGGAGACAAGCAGTCAGAGAGGAACTCAGAGAAAAAATGAACACAGAAGAACAAGCAAAAAGGGGTGGATGTATAATAAATGAAAATAAATCTTTAAAAATAAATAAATAAATAATAAATAAATAAATAAATAAATAAATAAATAAAATCAAACATACTACAAAGCTACCATGGTCAAAACTGCATGGTATTTGCAAAAGAATAGGCATAGTGACCAATGGAACTGAATTGAGAGTTCTGAAATAGATCCTCACATATACAGTCAACTAATATTTCCCAAGTCCACCAAGCCCATTCAATTGGGAGAAAATGGCCTCTTCAAAAAATTGTGCTTGGAGAACTGGATATCCATATCTAAAAGAATGAGAAAGGAAAACCATGTCACAACTTATACAAAAATTAACTCAAGATTGATCAAATATCTAAATATAAGAGCCAAGACCATAAAGATCTTGGAAGATAATGTTGGGAAACATCTACAAGATCTTTTATTTATTTATTTTCTGTTCCATATCCCTCCCCTTTCTGCTTGCTCTTGCTGTGTGTTCATCTGTATTCTTCTATGTCTGCTTTGTCAACCCCTGCTGAAGCGATGTGCTGAGTCAGCTCACTGTGCAGGCAGATTGCCCTGCTTGGTGGTGGCTCTGCTTCTGTTCCCAGGTGGCTTTTGCTCCATTCGCAGGTGTCTTTGCTCCATTCGCAGGTGGCTCACCCTGCCATAGCGGCTTTTTGCCCTGCCCAAAGTGGCTCTGCCCCACCCATGGCAGCGTTGCCTTCTCAGGTGGTCTGACCACTCAGACACGTCCCTGGGAATGGAATCTGGGGCCTCCCATGTGGTGTACCGGTGCCCTATCCATTGGGCTACAGACAGCCCCTACAAGATCTTTTATTAGGAAATGCTTTCATGAACTTTATACACAAAACATGAGCAATGAAAGAAAAAATAGTTAAAAGGAACCTCCTCAAAGCTAAAAATATTTGCACCTTAAAGGAAATTGTCAAGAAATTGAAAAAGCAGCCTACTCAATGGGAGAAAGTATTTGGCCAACTTATTTCTGATAGGGTATTATATTCAGGCTATATAAAGAAATTCTACACCTCAAAAATAAAAAGACAAGCAACCCATTTAAAAATGAGCAAGTGATTTCAATAAACACCTCTACAAAGAAGAAATACAAATGGCTAAAAAGCACACAAAAAGATTCTCAACATCACTAGCTATTAGGGAAATGAAAATCAAATCTACAATGTGATATCACCTTACACCCATTAGAATGGTGGCTATTTAAAAAACAGAGGATGACAAGTGTTGGAGAGGATGTGGAGGAATGGGCACCCTCATCCACTGCATGGGAATGTAAGATGGTACAGCCATTGTGGAGGACAGTTTGGCAGTTCTTCAGAAGCTAACTATAGAACTGTCATATGATCCAGTAATCCCACAGCTGGGTATATGCCCAGAAGAATTAAAAGTGGGGACATGAAAAGACATATGCACACCAATGTTCATAGTGGCAGTATTCATTATTGCCAAAAGTTGGAAGTAACACATATGTCCATCAACAGATTAATGAATAAACAAATTTTCATATATACATACAAAGGAATACTACTCAGCTATAAAAAGGAATGCAGTATTAATTCACAGGATAACATGGATGAATCTTGAAAACCTTATGTTGAGTGAAGCAACCCAGTCACTGAAAGACAAATATCACATGACCTCACTGATAAGAGTTAAGCAAATTGAACAGGCTCACAGAACTAGAGTCTGGAAGGGAGACAGAAAGGGAGAAGGTTCTGAGCCAATGTCCATATGGCAAAAAATTATGATGAGGTGGAAGGGTGTAGTTGTGAAGTGGATGGGCATGAGAGTGGTGCAGTGATGTTATTGGGATGGGTTGTGTTGGTTTGTGATGAGGGGAGGGGAGGAAGAGTGGGTTGGGCTGTCCATATAACTGGGGGGAGGGTTTGGGGAAGGAGCAGATGAACTCTGGGGATTTGTGGGTATGTGGTTGAAACTACAGTTTTAGGAATATTCTTTTGATAAATATAACAGTGGAAGGTTACTGGGTTAGTATATTTTATGGGGAACATTTGGGACAGGAAGCATCTGAGGCAGGCCTCTAAGGAGTGTGTGAATAATCATCAAGTCATAATGGGTTGTATCAGTGGGTGGAGACCCATATAAAGAATGGGAAGGTGTGTTGGACTCCATCCTGGGGAGTCCTGCTATGTCCTCAAATATAGGGGTAGGAATTTCTTGAAAGAATAGGCAGTGCCTAATAGAGGAAGACAGGTCAGTGTGTCAACCCCTCAATGTTGATGCCAGTGACTATGAATCTTTTTCTTTAAGGAGTGAAGCTTGGTGTTTGCTGGGGTCCTGAGGGTAGGGAGAGGAAGGAATGGAATAGATGAACATGGGGCATTTGGGGGCAATGGAATTGTACTATATGATCTTGCAATGATAGATACAATTACATTTCATCAACATTTGTGAAAGTGTATGGTCCAAAATGTATACATAATATAAATCATTGACCATGGTAGGTAACAATGCTTCAATATTTGTACATCAGTTGTAACAAATGTACCACCCACATGTAAAATGTTATTAATAGGGGAAATGGTAAAGGGTGTAAGATGTTGGGAATATGGGAATCCCCTATATTCTGTATGTGACTTTTTTGTAAACTAAAGCTTCTTTGAAGATAAAATGAAAAAAAAAAGAAGACACTGGAGGAATAAATGGAAGAAATTGTCACTGTACATACAAGACAGCATATCCTACGGTGATGAAATACATAATGTCAAAAAAACTTTTAAAAATATTTTTCCATTATTTTTCATTATTCCAAAAATTTTTACATTTTTTGTATTTTATTTCTTATCTTTAAAGCTATCATTATTATCTCATTTTTATTAATCGTATTTGGTTATTTTGTTGGCTTCATTTTTGAAGAAGTTTTGGATCACAGAAGAGTTACAACTATGACAGGGTAGGATCATTGGTGTGGGGTGTCAGTGATAGCAGATATTATATGGGAGGATGTTTACCTGGGGCTTACCTATAGGGCATATTAATGTGTTCAAGTGTTCATGGGGCATTGTCATGGTGGGTGGTGAGTCACACAATGAACAAAAAATATCAAATTCCCATCCTGGGGAGCTCTGTCACATTCTCTACTGGAACAGCAAGAATCCCCTGAGTACAGGGGCAGTGACTACTGAAGGAGAATGGTCCATTGATAGGCCCTTTATTGCGATGATTGTATTTATGAATCTTTACTTTTGACATTGAATCTTAGTCTGGTATTATAGGGTGCCTAAGAGTTACCTCGTGAGAGCCTGCTTGTTGCTTTAATGTGGCCTCTCTCTAACCAAAACTCAGCATATAAATTCATTACCTTCCCCCAGTGTGGGACAAGACTCCCAGGGTTGAACCTCCCTGGCACCAAGTGGTTACTACCAAGCATCAATTAGCAATGCAACTGAAAAACACCTTGATGGAAAGAGGGAAAATGTAAATAAAAATGAGTTAACATGGCTAAGAAACTTCAAAGTGAATTAGGAGCTGTTTCTAGAGGTTATGCTTATGCATATCTCAGCAGGATCTCATTGACTGTCATAATAAATACTACCTCAAAGAGTGGGGCTCCTGAGGGTTCTGGAGACATCCAGACACTCTAGGCAGGGCAGACAGCTCATGAGTTTGGTGCCATGCCAGTGGACCCGACTTTTGAATTTATACTCCCCGGTGTGATGGAGTTGGACTCAGTGGTAGTTTCCCTTCACATGGCTCTTCTGCCCTATCTATTTGAACCTATACTTAGTATTAGAGTTGATAGGTGTATGTCCAAGATACTTGAATCTTTGGGCTCTCCATGTACCAGTTGGACCCTGAATCTCAACAGATTTGCAACTTTCCAGTTCGTCAGACTCACTCACTCATCAGTAGGGTGTTGAGTCCCCACTTCTTGGTGGGTGGGGACTCTCACATAAAAGACATGACAAAGGACAGAGTTGGAGTTTTGATGCTGGGTTTTTGAGCTGGAGCCCAAGGAAGTAAGCACACAAGAAACTTGGATGAGAAGAAGGAGAGTAGGCCCCAGGAACAGAGATGAGCCATTCACCTGATAGTCTACAGCTGACCTTGTGGAGATAGCAGAGGACGTGAGTCCAGAGACAAGCAAGCCCTGGGAAGACAGGAACCCATACCCTTTATAAAGACCAACAGATTTTTGGTGTTTTGCATCAGCACTCCTTTTACTGGCTAATACAAGGTCCAATTAAATAATCCATAAAAGGACCTTAGGCTGTAAATTCTTACTCTTTGATCCTAAGCCATTTTACATGTAATAGCCCATATGATTGTCTGTTTAAAAAGTAGAGTAATTATTTACCATTTTTAAAAATGACATAACAAATTGTCATAATTAAAAAAATAAAAATAAAGCTAGTCTCTTGGGAAGTGGATGTAGCTCAGTGGTTGAGCAACTGTTTCAGATTTATGAGGTCCTGGTTCAATCCCTAGTAACTCCTAAAAAATAACTTTTAAAAAGTGAGTCTCTTATAGTCAACAAATAGATGGCTCATATTTTTTTCCATTCTGTCATTGTATGTCTTTTAATTGAGAAGTTCAATCCATTGACATTCAATGTTATTACTGTAAAGGTATTACTTACCTTGTCCATTTTATCCCTTGGCTTTCTATTGCCATATCTTATTATTTTCTGCCTTTTGACCCTTCCAGTTACCCATATTTATTATATTCATTGCTACACTCTTCTCCAAGCCTCTCACCCTTGTCATTCCCTTTCTGACTGTAACATACCTTGCAGTATCTTTTGTAGAATCAGTCTTTTGGTGACATTCAGTTTTGTGATTTTTTTGTCTGTGAAGACTTTAAACATTTCTGAAGTATAGTTTTCCTGAAATAGAACTCTTGGCTGACAATTTCTTCTTTCAGTACCTTAAATATATTGTACCACTGTCTGCTTACTTCCATGGTTTCTGATGAGACATCAGGACTTAGACTTATTGAGACTCCCATGTAAGTGATACATTGCTTTTCTCTTGCTGCTCTCAGAAATCTCCCTTTACACCTGGATTTGATATTATGAACAGTATATATTTCAGAGTAAATCTATTCAAATTTAATTTGTTTAGCGTACATTGTAATTCTGGAATATTGATATTCATCTCTTTCAAAAAGATTGGAGAAATTTCAGTCATTATTTACTTAGAAATTCTTTCTGCCATTTTCCCAATCATTTCTCTTTCTTGGGCCCCTATAATGCATTTGTTTGTGTGTTTCATGATATCGTACAATCCTCTGAAACCCAGTTCAATTTTTTCCATTGTTTTCTCTTTCTGTTCTGTCTTTCCAGTTCAGATGCTCTGCCACTTAATTCACTAATTCTGTCCACAACTAAATCAAATCTGCTATTATATGACTTTAATATATATTTCTTCCTTTAATATATTTTAACCTCATTTATTGCATCTCTTATTTTCATAAGTTGTGTACTTTTCTTTACAGGTGTTCAAATTGTTCTTTATGCTCACACAGTGTCACCTTAATATTATTCACCTCATTAGTCATATTTTCCTTCAAGTTCTGGAACTGATTGAGGAGATTTTGTGTGAACACCACTGATTACTTGACTTTACTCCTGTGTGATGACCTTCAATTTTGATTGACTTCTGAGCCATAAATTAAAAACCAGCTTATTCTGGTTAAACTCCCTGAACAGAAACCAGAGTCAGGCTCTGTAGCACCCTCCCTCTTCCCTGGGAGGAATATGTCCTTTCCCCTCTCTGTTGGCTGCGTAGCTGCAGGTTTTATGGAGTTTGTAAATCTTGAGGGTGGAGGATGGGTGCCATTCCCAGTTGTGGGGTCAGCAAATCACAGTTTTCCCTTTAGTGACTTAGTATCTCCATCCCCAGCTTTTTGATGATGCATGTGGCACTTTCTTGATCTGCATGTCCCCAAAACAGTTCCCTGGGATTTCTTCTATGCTTTCTCCCTATTTTGTAAGAGAGCTGTTCCATGTCTGAGCTACTTTGATGTCATCTTCCCAGAACTCCCACCATTGATTCTTGTTGCTTAGTTTTCACTTTTGCCCAAAACTTTAATTTCTCTTAATTCCAGACCTTTGGGAAGGCTTACATCACATACTAATTTTTACAAACCTTCCCGTTGCTCTTTTCTATATTTAATGGGGGCATGTCTCATCTTCATGTTTATTAGGATTCTATATACATGAACCCTTCCATAATATCTTTTCTCATAATATGGATTTTTAAATTTTGTCCCCAACCCATCAGGACTGGAGGACATACTGAGACAGATGCTCTCCTGGGGCCCATTAATGACAGATTATCATACAGTCCCAACATCCGTTATGGGATCATTTGTTATAGGACACATTTAAACCTAAATTCTCACCATGTAGGAATGTTCTACATTTTTCAGCATATATGACGTGGATGATTAATCTTACCCTATGTATCTGCTTCAATAAATTTAAATTATTGCACAACAACCATTTACATAAGGGTATGTACCACCAAGAAGGGAAATTAGCAACTCCACTTGGTAAATGATAATCACATTAGAAAATAATGAAAGAGCAAAAACCATCTCCCACCATGATGAAACCAGACAATATTAGCAATATTATTATTTGTAATATTATTTTTGGTAATAATTCATGCCAAGGAGGGAAGCAGCATAAACCAAGAAAAAGTCTATTGGGTGCAAACTTACACTATTCTGTTGGCTTTTTTTTGTTGTTGTTGTTATTATTCTGAGTGCTTTCATTGGTTTGCAATCTAGAGACTCAAATCTTCCAAAGAACATATTCTTTCAAACAAAAATATCAAATGCTGAGGGCCACATGTCATCAAATTTGGCTAACACAAGCCCTGTTGTACAAAGACCTTGCTGGCTTCTCTAGCTCCAGTTGAACCAAGAATTGAGGCAAATAGCCCATAGAAATTGGACAAATTAGAGGAGTAGCTGGAGCTCCAATCTCAGTCACAAGTATTTTAATTACAAAACAACCTGACATTATTAGCAAAATGTTCCTAAATCTGGCCATATAATTTAACACCTATTTGCAACAGTGTCCTTCTCATCACCTATCTGAGCAAAACCTTGGACTGTTGGGAGCTTTACATTCAGCTACCATTAATTGGAGCTTTAATTGTACTAATTGGGTCCTAGCTCTTTGGTCAAATTACAGCAGCATCAACTTTGCTAGCTCTGCACTAACAAAGCCCCCTGATTTAATAGATATTTTCTAGTCAGAATCTTGGCCTAATGTTGCCTTCAAATTCTACAACCTGTCTGAAACCCTGAGCTGCAGGCCACAGGCACTGTATGTGTAGTTTTTTGGGGGTGGGGTCTTGGGCCACTTCTGGGTTTGGGGCCCTGCACCAGCATAGGTTCATTCCTGCCCCTGCTCTTTTCTCTGGCAGTTGCTCCTTCATGTCCCAGCCTGTCAGTCTTCCTGGCCATGCTTCAGGTGGGGCTCTGGGCACCTGAAGCTCTATGCCCAGAGATGTCCAGAGGTGTGGGAGGCCTGAGTGCAGCCACTAGGGTTGGTGGGTCCTAGAAGAAGAGGCAGAGGCAACATTATCTCCTTCAAGCCATGCAGACCCACATCCGGATCCAAACTCTTGCTGCTGCCCAAGACTGATGATAAATTTAATTTGGAAGCAAAGATTAATAAACCAGATCCAGTCCTTTTTCCCAGAGAGTTATCATAAATGAATTTTGTATGAAAATGCATTGCAACAGACACAAGTCATGATTAGATTTGTGGGTAAAGCTGATATGGAGTAAGTTTAAAATTTCCTTTATCTCAACACATTGTAAAAGAGCATTCTTATACTTCTAACCACAATCCTCATTCACCACCAAAATCATTATACAGTCCCTAATTATTCTCTAGTTTCCTTTCAGTTGAAATATTACAACCATGGAATACCCCTTTCAGCCACAATCACATTTATAAATCAGCAGTGTTAGTTATATTCACTCTAGTGTATTACCATCAACTCTATTCATTTCCCCATATTTACAATAAACATTATTAAAAATTCTAATACATTAAGCATCAGCTCCCATTCTCTACCCATATACTATTTCCAGGGTGGGGGAGGTATAAGGGAGCATGGAATTTTTCTTTTTGGAGTAATGAAAATGATCAAAATCAAGGTAATGACAGCTCAACTCTGTGATGAATATGAAAGCAACTGAGTATACATTTTGAATGAGTTTTACAAAGTATGGAACTATATAACACAATGAATCATTTGGTGGAAGACTGTGGTTAACTGAACAAATATGAGAACATTCCCTAATGAACTATAACAAGTATGTAGTACTAACACAGGGTGTCAGCAACCAGGTGGGTTGGGGGAAAAATATACCTAATGTAAGATATTGACTATAGGTACTAGCAATGTTTTGATGATGGTGTTTCATAGTTTGTTTCACAAAAATGCAAGGTGTTGCTGGTGGCATAATATATGGGAGCCCTGTATGATGATATGCATGTTTGTTTTGTAAGTTCACAATTTTTTGTACAATTATTGTTTATGGATGTTCATTTATGAATGACAAACTTCAATTTTAAAAAAGTTTTAAAAATTTCCTTTATTCCAGATGACCCAATGCCATTACAGAAATTCCATTACAAAAACCTTCTTCTTGGTGGACATGTTGTTCCTTTGACATGTATTGAGCAAATTGTCACAGTAAATGGCCACAAAAAGAAGCAGAATCTCCTAGGCTCCAAGCAGAAACTGAAATTTAATCCATTAGCTAATTATTCATTGTCAAGATTTCAGGATTATCAGGTTTTGCTTTGATAAATCATGTCCCAAAACTGCCAAAAAGGTATACCTAGCCATAGCTCATTATTCTCAGCCAACAGATCTGCAGCTACTCTTTGCATTTAAATACATTGGGAAAAAATACCACAATTCAGTCAACAAATAAATGGACTTCCCTCAGGAGGTAGAGGATAAGGTGTTGGAGCTGGTGATGCCAACAGCCAAAAAACTCCTCTGTTTGGAAGTTACTCAAATTGGACAGATAAATCAAGCAGATGGGTGTTTCTGGGTAGAGAGTTTGTTCCATTAAAGATGGTAACATGATATCCCCTTGCCTTCCAGAATACTTTGTACTGCCTAGTTCTTTAGCAGACCAAGACTTAAAGTTCTTTTCCCATTAGCTGTTGTTGGAAGAAGGGTGCTACTTCTATGCAGGAGCCATCCTAAGGATAGTTCCTTGGTGAAAATGGCATTCAAAAAAGATGTGTTGCAGCTGTGAAAATTTGATCAAAGTATCTGTAATGCAATAACTGGAAATCATTCACAAGGAAGCGGTGTTTACAAATTGGATTTGAGTAAGACCTTGCCTAATATCCAAGAAATACAGGGGGCATTTGCAAAACTTAAGCAACTATGTGTTAATGTACATTTTGAAGAAACTTAACAGAAATGGGTATCTTCATTGGAAAGTACTAGGTGGTTGTAATCTGTAAGGGCATTCCTTAAACACTCAGTAGAAGTTGTGTACATGCTGGAGCGCAAACATATCTCTAAAATCCTACAAGAGGAAGAGGAAGAGGAAGAGGAAGAGGAAGAGGAAGAGATTTGATTTATTTCATAGTTTCTCTTATTCAAGTGATGCTGGATATCTATATTAGGACAATTATTGTATTTCAGTGTCTGATACAGAAGGAATGGCTCATGGCCAGCTGTCAGTCCCTGGACAGAGCAACCATTTAAAGAGATCAGAAAAAGAGTCTCCCTTATTCTTTGGCACTGGTCTCTTCAGTTTACAGCAAAGGATCACACCATTTTCCATAATGCCTTATATATTGAAAAGAGCATGCATTTTATACAGAATGGCTCTGTGAAATCTTAAATGGACAAAGAAAAGCTACAGCTCCACAATAAGAGGACTGGTGTCTTCCTTCTGGAATGGAACCATCAGCAACCAAGTACTGCTTTCAAGGAGAAAGTCCTTAATATTAAAACTGAGGACCAAATTGTGGGAAGGCAGCATTGGATAAGGCAGATATTTCATAATTCTCCCACAAAAACAAAGGAGAAAGAGTCAAAAGCTGTCCAAGGGACCTGCTTTGGGTGTCAGCAGACCAAGACAATAGCTTCATAACTCACAAGAGGATGAGGAACAGAGATATGAAGATCTTAAAACAACAAACGTTTGTTACCAAACTCTTATGGCATCTGGGAAGTGCTCCACTCCCACATCCCCAAGATAATAAACTGGCTAAAACCCATGTTTCAATACAGCTGACTGAGAGGGGATCAGACCGATCCTTCCCTGTCAGTTGTTACAAGGAAAAAGTGAAGGGAAGTGGGGAGCTTTCCTTCAGTGAATTTGGCCAGCAGAGCCTGCTTTCAATATCAGCTATGGCCAGACCAAAACACAGGAAAATGGAGTTTGAAAAGAAACACCTCTATGGAAAGGTGCACTGGCAAGCACCACCTACAGGCACATATGGAAATTGCATGGACAAAACTGCTTTCAGTTTTCTCTGTACCCTAATTCCTGGGAGAAAATCTGCACCCCATTAATGAATCTCTGGCAGGATTTTGATGACTTAAGCTGGGCAATTTTTAAAGACTTATAATAAGTTGAAACAAATATCAAAAAGTGCTATGGAAAAACAAACAAAAGGCAAGAGAGGAAACTGGCCATCAGAGTAAATTTACCAACATATTAAGATGCTTAGATGTGAGCAAAAATTACAAGCCATATTAGGAAGCAGGAAGAGGTGGCTTATCCAAAGGAACAAACCAAATCTGAAGAGACACAGTTTTAAAAAAATTAATCAATGTTAATCATACAACTCTCCTAAATCAATTCAAGAAACTGAAAGAAAATATGACTAAGGAGATAAAAGTTTTTAAGAAGACACTGGGTGAGCATAAAGAACAATTTGAAAGCCTGCAAAGATCTGGAAAAAGACCTTGACCAAAAGAAGGGAATGGTAAAATATGATTTTTTTTATGGCTCAGAGATTTGAAAGTGAGTGGGGAGTACATTCCAGTGGTTATGCTTATGCAAGTTTCATCAGGCTCTCATCAACTGCCACAGTAAACAATGCTTCAAATAGTAGGGCTCCTGAGGGCTCACCATGAGCAGGGCAGATAGATCAGACCTTTGGAACCCTGTTGGTGGGCCTTTCTTTGGAATTTATGCTCCCCAGTATAACAGAGTTAGACTCATGTTTTGGTTCTTTACATATGGCTGGCTCTTCTGCCTTTTTTTAATTGAACCTATTCCTAGCACTATCCTTGATAAATATATGTCCCAGAGTCTTAAAATTTTGGTCCATCCATGTGCCATTTGAGCCATGAATTTCATCAGAGTTGCAACACCTACTCTCCAGTTCATTGGACTTCCTCAGGACAACTAACAAGGAAATGATTATGGACAATGCCCATCACAAGGAACAGACAGTGTCTGCAACTGCAAGCAACATAGCTCTTTCCATCTGTCCCATGAGATCTAAGCCCCCTCTCAATTAGAAGCAGACTGGGCTATTAAAAAAAAATGCCAGTTTATTTAGGCCAGTAGTTGATTGAGGAAAATGGGAGAAGAGAATAGAAATGGGAGAAAATAACATTGTATATCTCCAGGCGAAGGTTAGGACTGCTCAAGGCTGAGAGAGGGATATTTGGCTTGTGTGGTTACCTTTTAAGCTATTAATGAATCCTCCCCTTGTTAATGTTTGGGGGAGGGGCCCCAGCTGTTTGCTATTCTGATTGATTACCCCTCCTGTCACTTCCCAGGGTGCCCAATGACAAGGCCCATTATGGATGTCTGTGGTTTTCCCCTGAGGCAAGGTGAAATCTCCTTCCAAATGGATTTCTCATGATTGGGTTCTTCCAGCAGGCTTCTGGTGGGGTTTTTCCCTCAGGGGTTTCCAGGCAAGGCTTCATGGCCACATGCTTTACAGCCATGTTTTTTTGCCAGGTTTAGACTTGTCTTTCCATTCCCTAAACTAGCCTGCCTCAACTCCCCCCTCAGAGGGTTTGCACCCTTATTCTGAAAGGGGTGCTGAAGAATGAGGGTCATTTTCTGTAACTACTTCCTTCTGGTTAGGGGCAGTAGGCCCTACCTGACAAGGTGTAAAACCCTCTTCTCCTCTATCATAGTTGGGGGAAGATGTGTCTGGCACCATGGATGGAGTTGGATGAAATCCCCACATGGCTAATAAGGTGTTAATTCTGGAAGAAATAAACTTAATTAGAGTTATGGATATCCAGGGCTTTCCCCTGAGCCCAGATGAAATCTCCTTCCAAATGGAGTTCTCATGACTTGCTGCGCAGATTGCAAAAGTTATCACCTTCAGTACATTTTTTCCCACAGATTCCCCTCTCGACTGCAGCCTGAGTCAGCTAAAAAACACCCTTGAGCAAAGGGTACATCCCTGGTTCATAACTCACATCCGCAGTCACACTAGCCTGCCGGGGCCCCTTTTGGAGGGTAACTCCCTCATCGATTCCCAGGTCTCAGCCTTGGTCTTAGAGGTCCACCATAGAGACCTAGTCGCCCAGGCCTGCAGTCTCCATTCTAGATTTCATTTTTCAGCAGCCAGCCTAAAACACCTGTTTCCAGACTTGCCTGTAGAAACTTGTAAACACCTGGTGCACGGTTGCAAACACTGCACCCCATTCTTCCCCTTGGGCCTTTACAGCCCCAAGGTGTCAACCCCAGGGGCCTAAAACCCAATGCCTGATGGCAAATGGCACATATCTGCCCCTTCCAACCAATCTGTCCCTCCTTCTCCAAGGTTGCCTTCACTGCCCGCTAATCCGCTCTTATCCCTCCTCAATGCATCCTTCCACAGTTTAAACACTTCTAATTTCAACCTTACCTGTGACTGCTGGCTCTGCCTCTCCTCCACTTCACCTTACTATGAGGCGCTCGCTGTCATTGGCAACTATACAAGCACCCAAGACAGTAACCCCCCTACTTGTAAATGGAACCAGACTAAAATAGGCTTAACTATCCAGCTTGTTTCCCAAAGCGGACTCTGCATCGTCAGAAACAATGCAGCTCCCTCCCTTGGGACTCGTTGCAACATCACCCAATCCCCTACTGGTACAACAAAATTTCTAATCCCCCCCACTAATACAAAATGGCTTTGCTCCTTCACAGGTCTTACACCCTGTCTTAGCGTAGCAACCCTTAATGCCAGCGGAGAAATGTGCGTGCTCGTTACTATCCTCCCCCGCATTTATTTCCACACTAATGAACAATTCTTTACCTCTTGGCAGCAGCTCCAACTTCCAGTCTTGGTACAAAAATGAGAAATCATTACTGCTATAACTATTGCCTCCCTTTTAGGTATTGCCGGAATCAGTACTGGAACAGCCGCCCTAGCCACACAACAGACCACAATTACTTCTATCAGAATGGCGGTCGATGAAGACATAGCCCGTATCGAAACTTCTATCTCTCACTTAGAAAAATCTCTTAACTCCCTGTCGGAAGTAGTTCTTCAAAACCGCAGGGGACTCGACCTCCTCTTCTTAAGACAGGGAGGTCTCTGTGCCGCTCTAGGGGAAGAGTGTTGCTTTTATGCCAATCACTCTGG